>JADRCD010238692.1:2133-14698 GCA_019843815.1 Montemys delectorum
AGGGTTTTTAATATGAAGCCACCCATGGCCGGGGGCTCAGACAGATGCTATGTCTCAGAGGTCCTCCCAGAGTCAGCTGCAAACACAGGAATTTCTGTTCACAAAGCGGGGTGCCTGGAAAGGATGCTAAAGGAAGAAACAAAAACTGTGCACGGAAGACCCTGAAGGAGGTGCTTCCTAGGGCGCAGGGCAGGGCCTAAGCAAACTGAAATCAAACACTGTTTATTTTTGGTGCGGTAACTTTAGACCAGTTCCAAAGTTAGTACAGTAGATGACAACCGGAGTGTTTTCCTACTCGCACCCTCTAAACAATATGGAAGGACCCATTCTGCTTCTTCTGCCTCCCCATCACCTCTTGTTCCTTTCTTTTCACTTAACTGTTTTTAATACTAGTTCTCACAGTGACGGTGACAGTTGGGGGGGCCACTGTGACTGGCAACTGTGAAAGGAGTCGAAGGGATGCATGCCACTTCCCTAGGACAGCGTGCCTTGCACAATCAGGGTCACAGTGAATACCACGCAAGTCGTTCATGAACTCCTCACATGGCACTAGCTTCCTTGCACTCTGACAGGATGACCATCCTCCAGGAGGTCATCACCGAGATGGGCTGTGCTGGCCTCTCTCTTGGTGGAGCAAGAAGCTCCGCAGCACCACAGGGAGATAAAAGCCACTGTTCAGACTGCAGACAGTCTCTACGGTAGGAGCAGTGGACCACTGAGCCAGGGTACACTCACACTGTGTTTCCATCTCCACATGCACCCATTGCCTCACTTCCTTTATGTCCTACCATTGAGAAGCACGGGTGTCCTCTAACAGGAGGCAAGTGAGGTGGATTGGATCACGTCCCCAAGACACAGAGCCAGTATGTTTTAGAGTTGAGTTGCGAGCATAACTCTGGCTCCAAGGCAAGTTCCTTACAATGTGCACAAACTTCTAATTTTTAAGGGAACACATCAGAATATTAAATTCGAGTGTCCTAACATTATGACTTATGACCATGTGACATTCATTCACAAATTTTAACGATGTTGATGTAAACAGTTAATCACATTTGATTCTGATGGATATATGTGCATATATATAAATCTAAGGAGATAGCATTTTGATCAGTCAGCCTGAAACACACAGAAGTGGGAGCACAAGAAAAGTCTCACAAGACAGGGTGGTTGTAGTGGCTATTCCTGGTTGTCAACTTGACTACGTCTAAAATGAATTAAAATCCAGAATTAGAAGGCTCACCTGTGGCCCTAATCTAGAGGCTGAGAGATACAAGTTTCTGACTTGAATCTTGGCATGAAGACCTTGAGAAATAGTGGCTATGAATCCCATAGGATTAACATAGAAAGCTCTATGAGCTCAAGGTCATCCGGGGTTAAAGGTGTGGTGGCACACACCTTTAACCTGGGCCACACTTTTTGCTGGAGACCTATATAAGGACATTGGAAGAAGGAAGGCTCGCTCTGCTTCGCCTGCTTGCCTTGTGGGACTGAGCAATTGCTAGATCCTTAGACTTCCATTCACAGCTGCTACCATGACTGTTGTTGGGAGTTGATTGTTGGGAGTTGGACTACAAACTGTAAGTCATCAATAAATCCCTTTACTACATAGAGACTACCATAAGTTCTGTGACTCTAGAGAACCCTAACTAAGACAGTGGTATAGAACACAAACCCTACCATTATTAGGGGGCCATTTCTCTACCCATTCATTGAAGATTACCATGCAATTAGAGCACTGCAGTGCACTGACAAAAACAACAGCTCTGACTCAGGCCAGGGCAGCTTGGCATCTTACATTAGTGCCACTTCAAATATCAGCCCAGACTAACACACACCAAATACGAAGTACGGCTATGAGCTAATCAGACAGAGGCACCCATGAGGAAAAGAGAGACCTAGTGAAAGAATCATCATTTCCACAGATCTTTAAAGATCTACAGTAAAAACCTTCTGAAATGACGTAAAGTCACATAAACAGAATATCTTAATGTTTCTATGCAAGTTATAAACCACATGTGTTTATATTTGATGTATTGAATAAACAAACAGCTCTTATCCAAAAATAACTAATACTAGACAAAACCAAAACCAAAAAGCCTGTCTTAAATTGGTTTCTAGTTGATATTCTCAGTATGTGACATAAAATATCACATAAAGTAACCTGCGACTACAAATAAACATATCCTTACCAAGCCATAATTTTCAAGGTAAGACTCTGACGAACACTTCTGACTCAGTCAGTGCACTGTTTCTGCTCTCCTAGAGCAGCCTCGTGGCAGCCCATCGGACTTTCCTGCTTTACAAAGCTGACAGGCAACCAACCCCATCTGTTAGACTAAGAATAGTCTTTATAATCGAAGGAGTGCTCTTTCCACGGAAAAACCGACCTGGAAAAACTGAATCATTGGCATAGAAAGGGTCCATGGGAATACTCATTCCCGGCCCCCCCCCCGCCCCCGTGCCAAAGCTGTGGGCAGGGTATACATCCTCACAGACATGGTAAGTGTAGGTGGGGTGCCAGTCCCTGGTTATTCATTTGCTTTCCCCCAGGGAGTCATGGATCCAAGAAGACTGTTTCCTCTGGAAAGGAAGGATACGGGCACACAGCATGCAGCTGGGAGCAAATGGAGGATGCTCTACAATGGCCTGGCTCTTATGGAGAAGTGCGTCATAATGAGGGTTCTGGCAGTTCCAAGGGACCACCTGTCATGCCTGCTTCCCCACACTAGAATCCCCAGCCCACTGTGCTCTACCTGAGTCATACTCACACCATTTTCAAGGCCGTCTTTTTATAGTAAGGAAGCCTATGAAAATAAAATCTAAGGCTTGTGTGTATTTGTGTAGGAAGGCAGAATACAAAAAAATTAGAAAAATCAATTAAGATGCTCCATTAAAATGATTAGGTAATTACTACTTAGTTTCGTTTGAGTAGAAGGATGAATTCCCTAATGATGGGTATTATAAGCAATTAGACAAAGCTGCTCACTTTTCAAAATTAATCACCAATCCTATTAATTATGTCTGTATTACACATCCTACTAAATTAGAACACGTAATAGGAGGACTTCACACATCAAAGGAGAACCATTATCACCGCACATTAGTGCGATGATGATTTAGCTGAAAGGAACACAAACACTTGTAATTAGAAGCCTACTTTTAGGAGAAACACCACTTTTCCTTACTCTTACACTGTGACTAAAATAAAAAAAATCCACAGGAGCTGTTCAGTTGTTAGACTAACGGCTACCTAGGAGACCCGAGGGCACAGCAAGACCAGTGCCCCATGGGATCTGTGCTGTCCCTGGTGAGATGATGTGATTCTTGAGGACTAACACTCGGGTGAAACTGAGAATGGCCCAAACAGGACCCCATGGGGGCACTGGCCCTCAGCACTCTCTGGGAAAGCAATCAGGTGTCCTATAACATGCCGCTATCTTCCCTCTGCTAGATGACTAAGGGTCTACATCTCTGAAGTGCTTTGGGGAGTGATAGCTTTACCCAGGCCTGGGGTCTCTGTAGAGGGGCCAGATTGATGGGAAGTGGGGACAAACTGGTTGGTAAGACAAAATACCCCAAAATAAAACAGGCAAGTCAGATAGGAAATCTCCTCATTACCTCATGAAATCAACTTTCAATACCCAAATAGCAGAGCCACATGAGTATAGGAGTAATGTAACAAGAGTATTTCAAAACAAGTGTGACACAAACAAAGGAAACTTTTCTAGGAATTTGAGTATACAACCACAAGTGTGGAACCATGCATTCACTAATACAGCATGAGTTGTGGTTTTCAGATGGAGATCTCTCATGTTCCCTTCAGATGAGTCTAAGCTTCTAGAGTACTCGCGTACACACGGAGGTGGGTGGGAGGGGAGGGGCGGGGACAGACTATACATGTATCTGAATCACTGTCTAATGAAAATGCTTATAATCTAAATTTAAAGTACGAGTCACAAATTTTGGCCAAATAGGTCTTTTCTGTCTACATTAAAGAAGAATATACAGTCTAAATGATTCAGGAATTGGGAGTATGAAGGGAAAAAGACAGAAAATATGAACTGAAAATATTAAGGTCAGAAGGTTTCTTTCTACAACTTTTGGGAAATTTTTGTGTGTGTGAGGAACAGAAGTGATTTACCATCATCACACGAACGCTAACTTACAACTCAAGAAACCACTCCACTGACAAGGCAACAAAACACTGGAGGAACTTTCACTTGAACAAAACCATCTGAGAATTTCAACAGAAGAGAAATTTGTTAGGAGATTTTTTTTTCCCCCTTTGAAGCTAACATGGAATTCTTAGACCTCCTGGGCTTTGATTTCCCAAGGATTAGCCATTTAATCCTGGGTGGTTCACTAATTCTTCCCTTTATCATTAGAGTTCTGCTATGTAAACAGGAGCTACTGTCTGCAACCCCTGGGAAGACAGGGCGGCATCCTAGTTACATCCTGGGATTGTCACCAAGGCAGCGAGTGCCCTTTCTTGTATGAATTTTGGTTAGCTCTTTGAAAAGTAAGTGGCTAATTTGGGAGTGTGTCTCGTATTTTTTGTTCCACTCATGACCAATGCTTAGGTTATCTTTTCCCACTAGGAAATCATCACCTGCCCTGGTTTCTGTAGATGTTCCTGATCTGGAGTTGTTTATTACATCACAGTTATCTAGTCCTCATTCGAAGAGCATCCAAGTTTAAATAATACACTTATAGATGGTTACTCAAAGGAAAGAACCTAGCTTTCAGGACATACTGTTTTATATTCTGTGTGTGTGTGTGTGTGTGTGTGTGTGTGTGTGTGTGTGTTGTATGTGAATAGTATTTTGTGGCCTGAACCTCTTCCTTCTTCCCTAGGTACATATTCCAAATACTTGAAATGACTTGTGTCTAGAAAGCACGAAGAACCCACCGGCAATAAGTGCACAATGCCTGTAATTAATAACAACTGACATGTGTCTTCATTTGCTACTCTGATTATGGGCTCACCATGGGACTGAGACGTGTCTTGTGTTTCATTTGACTTTAGGATGAAAAAGCAATACAGACAGTGAGGGAGCCAGGCTTGTCCTTGATTAGAGTTGCCAGCTGTCTCAGCCTTCCCTCTGGTCCCCAGAGCAGCACCTGGCTCATGGCCACAGGACTGGTTCCGTACGGACATTAGAGGGTAACATTCATATGTCCTTTGTGTACGAGATGTGGCACCACAGGTCATGAAGAGGAGAGGGCTATGTTAGTAACTCGGGCCTCACTCTGCACGTAGGCCAACAACATGGACAGCCATGTAGCTTAAACAGGATCGATTAATTGCCCCGTAAGATAGGGAAGACAAACAAATGGGAGATTTAATGAATCCTTCATATTGAGTTGGTCTCGAGGGAGAGGCAGGTTTTATATAATAAACATCCTCTAATATGGGAATGATGTGCCGGGGTGACTACTGAAAATAATTAGGGAGTGGGAACTATGATATTGAAAACCCAGAACTTGCAGAGAGTCCCACTGGAACACAATGGTGCTATAATGTCATTAAGTTCCAAGACAGCATCTATTTATTCTTCATGCATCCATATTGGGAGCACAGCTTCCCCATCATTCCCCTGATTGATGTTCCCACATTGGGTCTGTGTGCATACCAACCAGAAAAACTAATTTAAAAAAACACTAACTGGTCTATGCAATTGGCTGCCCATGTTAATTCACTGGTCACTGGGCGAGGTGAGAGGCATTTTCTTTTTTCCTTGATCTTACCTAGGCAATAGGGGCAACACTGGCCTTTCCTCAACACAGGTCTTTCACAGGCCATGGAAGGGCAGGACTCAGAGTAGCAGCTAATTGTGCTGTCCATGCAAACGCAGCTGGTGCAGGCATCAGGCTTCCAGGACTCAGCCGCCAGGAAGATGTCCCCTTCATCATTCCTGCAGTAGCTAGGCACGCTCTCATTATGGGATGTGGAAGGCTGAGGAGGGTCATCTGGAAAATCGAACACACAGGTCAGCAAAGACGCTGCTGCAAACTAACAACTAACACAGCATAGTTAAGTGTCCGCCAGGCTTACAGAGGCACTCCTCTCTAAGGCTCTGGGTGCCTCATTAAAAACAAACGAAACAACAACACACTATACAGCCAGTCATAAGATCAGGAAGCCTGCTTCTAGCAAGGCCTCAGATTCTAAAACAGAGTAACAATAGGAAAAGACTTGTCATTGCAGCTCTGTCAGGAGCCTGTGCAGGGTCTACGCTAGCCTTCTTCCTTGCCTTAAGGAAAGTCTGCACTTTCTTTGGAGGCTCATGGGACTTGGATCACAATGGATCAACCAGGAAATCCTGTCCATACTTTCCCAGGCATCCTTGCAACTGGAGGTGGGGGTGTGTGAGGGGGTGGGGTATCCTGATGTAGCTTCAGCTCAGGGCTAATGAAGGGATTTCTAGTAGTGCTTCCACTTTCTTTTGAGGGTGGAGGCACCACCATTACCCTCCTTCCACATTCTTCCTGCCTTGAAGATGAGGGTTCTGTTGTCAAACTTGTCTGAGCCACTGGGCCACAGAGTCAACAGTGAACCACATCTGCCACAAAACTTCCTCTAAAGTATGAAAAATAAACCACTACTTGTTTAAAAAATTTATAGCTAGATTCTCTTACTTGCAGCCAACCCAGTCCTAACCATCCAACACTCAAATATGTGTTCCCTGCAAACTTCTATACACCGATCTGTGACATTCCAAAGTTTAGACATTCCTATTAGGAAGGGAGGGGCTCGCAACCCAGATTGAACAGAAGGGCACCACCCAGGGAAACCACATGTAAGTCCTCTGTGGTTGTACTATGGAAGGTCTCCACATCAGCTGACAAACTGAAATGAAAAAGAGGATCACTAGAAAACACAAGCTGTTACCTTCCCTCTTCACTTCAGTCATCAGACTTCTGGCAGCTTCTGCTTAGGGGCTAACACCTGGGAGCTAAGACAGATGCTCTCTGTTGACTGTTGGTTTGTCTTTGAAGAAGCCGCCTGAGTATGCCCATCACCTGAGTACGCCCATGGCCTGAGCACACCCATCACCTGAACACTCCCACTGCCTGAAGATCCACTGAACCTGGGGACTTTGGCACCTGAACTTTCTTTACAATATAATCTAGAGACTTGGTTTCGGTTTCTCTTGTAACTATAAAAACGCTGGCTTATTCTAAGTAAAGTAGGAGCCTTGATTGGGACGCAACTTGGCTTCGTGTTTTCTCTTTGCATTTCAAACTCTCTATTTCAGGCCCTTTGTTCCCTCCTGGCTGAGAGAACCCCGTTCGTGAAACTGCTGGCAGTTTCAACCTTTGGTATGGAGAAATTAATGAAAATTAAGCCCAAGAAGAAACCTGAGCTTCGTAAAAGGGACATGTAAGTTGGTGAGGTTCGAACTTGAGAATCGTCACAGTCTCTAATGGCAGCGTGCTGAGCAACACCCTCACTCAACCACCTTTCCTCAATGGACACACAGTGGAGAGTTAGCTTGTGTGCCTCTGAATCAGCATCATGAACCCTGGTATTCTCAGCCATGGGACAGAAGTACGAAGCAGACACGAAGCTATCACATGCTGTAGAAGCTCCCAATGTAGCATCTTTCTTTTGCCTGCTTCATGAACACACCACACCCTCCCACGAGCACATCTGATCCTCTTTGAAGACCAAAGGCAGCTGCTTCACCTGGGGCGCTCGCTCTCTGAGGACCAGAGGGAAGCTGGTACAATGGGATCAGTCCAAAGGCTCTCCTTAAGCAAAACTACCTCTCCTCTCATCAGCCCTGGGAACAAAGCCACAAAGAACAGATGTCGGCTCCACTGGCCTAGCTCACTACAGGGAGCTTGTCTCATGGATCCCGCCTCACATCCCATCCATAGTCTGTAAAATAGAGAAGGAAGGATAGGATTCTGCTCTCAGAGACCTTTCTGGGGCCCTCTATGCCTAGAGAGAAATTCTTTAAGAGAGAGGCTACTGCTAACTTTGGTTTTGTCTGGAAATAAGCTCTAGGCCCTGAAGTCGCAAGGACCTGGCAGGCTGCATTAGCTTAGTTCTTTCAAGCAATGTCCAGATGGGGAAATTGTACTGGGGTCACAGGTGTGCACCATCATGGCAATCTCTCTCCTGTTTGGACTTTGGGCAAATATACTGGTTCCTTATTCTTTCTTCAGAACTCACTTCTGTGGAGGGCTATGCCCTAAGGCAGACCACAGGCAAGGCAAAATGGGGAGGGATCCCAGAGACGTAATCACCATACAGACACAGGTCTTGTAGACAAGTACATATCCTTCTTAGGTCATTTTAGAATGTGGTAACATTTCTAGATGTGTAATACAGCACTTATGGATGTATTTTTCAAATCTACTGTGATGTAAAAACCACTGACATCTATAGTTTAAGTTCAGGATAATGGGAGAGAGGCAAACGTGGTGGCTCACACTTACATTTTCAGCACTTGAGAAACTCAAGCAGTACAGTTAGAAAAATTCTGTTATTGCAGCAGTCTAGATGTGAACAGGAAGCCCCGAAAGATCCACTGAGGAGTTAGTAGCTCATTTAAATACAACTTGGCCTAGGCAGGCCCTCATTCACATATGCAAAAGCAACCTTTAGATTATTTATATATATTAAAAAAGAAAACTTCAAAGTTTAAGATAAGAGCCAACACTGAGTTATCTTATCTCAAAATGGAAAGGAATAATATTAGTCACCCTGGTTTAACTTATAAATGAGAACAAATCAGGTATAATACACAGAGAAAGGCAGAAAGCCATAGCTAGCTTGACAAGAACCCCAGGAGCCTCTGCAATGTGGTGTTTGTTTGTTTGTTTGTTTGTTGTGTTTTTTTTTCTGAGATAGGGATTCTCTGTGTAGCCTGGGCTAACCCAGACTTCTCTTTGTAGATCAGGCTGGCCTAAAACTCACAGAGATCTGCTTGCCTCTGCCCCTGGAGTTCTGGGATTATTGACTAGCCTGTAATGCAGACTCTTACTGTGAAGCGGGGCCTAGCCCTGCCCTGGGACTTCTCTATGCCCTCTTCCTGCATGAAATCTCTGAGTGCAGTCAGGTGTCCCATCAAGGAATCTGGGCTTGCTGTCCCAGAGAAGTGTTTACCACACAGCCTGCCCCCCAGTCACTGAGTCCCTAGCCCAGGGACACAGCACTCTTTCTCCCCTAGCATTTCCTGAGGCACCTGCACTCAAGTATTCCCTCTCTCTGTTCTGTGAACCATCATTATCTCAATGTGAAACAACCACACCATACTCGGGAGGGGGTCTTGGTCTCTCTCTCTCTCTCTCTCTCTCTCTCTCTCTCTCTCTCTCTGTCTGTCTCTCTTTGTCTCTGTCTCCCTCCCTCTCTCTGTCTCTCTCTCTCTTCTTCCCTCCTGTTCTCTCTCTTTGACTACTGCTCCACAGCACCGAAGTTACTTTGTGTGTGTGTGTGTGTGTGTGTGTGTGTGTGTGTGAGAGAGAGATGAATCTAGGCATTCCAGAAATGTCTACAAAACAAGTAAGTAAATGGCTATGAGTTCACTAACTCTAAATGTTTCCTATCAGGAGCATGTGAGTGCTTAGACATCTTCCTTTATAAACACCAGCAGGACTTCCATATAAAGTAGTGATTATGATAACAACACGGTTGGAACAGGTCACACACATCCCAAAGATGTAACATGTATGGACTACTAATGCCAGACAAGATTTTACACTAGTGAGGTCTTCCAGAATAATATGACTGCTATTTCCATCGACAAATCTGTACCAAGATGACTCCTCGGCTCAACTTTAGTGACTGAGTATGATGGACAGAGAAGCAGAGACAGAACAAGCCCCTGGAAGGTAAGTCGGCAATCAGGCTAAGAGCAGAAGTAATACAACATGAAGGTTTATGTTTTCCTGCGCAAAAATGCATCCGATGTATGCTTGGAAGGTAAGCAGTTACGGTTTCAGTTAAAAAAAAAATAACTGGGAAAGTGAACAAATGCCAAATAAAACCAGCTGCTTTCGTGGTTTTAGGTATTGAATTAAAATGTGTCTGTTTTTAAAAAGTCATTTATTCTAATGTTAATAGAATTATTCTTTTAGTTATAAATCCAGTAGTGTAGCGGGCATCAAGGTAGGTTTTTACACTGTTACGTATTTCTTTCATGACTAAATCTACCTGCTAAGATCTGAGAAATCACAAGAAGAACACAGTAGCAGGCCACAGCCACTCGACATTCTTGGTCTTAACTTATAGTTACAGGGTGGGGAGGGCCTGTGAATGCTTTCACAGGATTTTTACAACCTTTATAGTTTCAGGAAGTTTTATTTATATTATTTTCCAAGACAAATGTCGCTAGTGAGATGACATTTTTCATAGTGAACTCATTGGGAATTACGTAGTATAGAGGGACTGCCTGTACTCTGTACATCCTTAGTCTGAGCTGTAAAGGCTAAAGGAGGTAAAAAGCCAATCCTTCTCTTTCAAAGTCACCCCATGCTCACTGACTGGATTATGTGGGTGATCAGAGGGCATAGCCTGGAGAAGTGGGCAGCCAGATGTTCCTACACAGTCTAGGGTTGAGTACAGAGCTCACCCTAACATGCAAGTCTACAGAACCATCAGACAAAGTTGTGTCCTTCCCTCCGCATGTGCGCTGTCCCACCAGGCTGGTTACCTGTACACTGTGGACAGCAGGAGTCCTGGGTGCGGGAGGGGTTCCGGCACAGCAGTGGCGGGCACACCTCCGTCTCACATAGCACTCGGCCACTATGACAGGTGCACTGCGTACAGGAGTCAATGTTCCAAGTTTCGCCTTCCACAAAGTATTCTCCTCCAGGGGCATGGCAAACGGAAGGCGTGCTGAGCTCTGGCTTCTGCACCACGAAGTCATCTGAGGAATGACACAGAATCAAAACACGAGAACTTAATCTTCAACTACCAAAGAAAGTGGCCACCTTTGTTTTATGGGAGAGAGAAAAAGTCGAGTGTCTGAAGAGTTTCTCTCACCCTATTCTTATTCTACCAATAGAAAAGGAAAGAACAATTTCTATGCCAAGAAACAGGAGACAAAGAGCTAATCTCAGGAAGTGAGGTTCGAGTGGCTGAGTCTGTCGATAGTCCTGAGAGCATTCAATAAGAATTAAATTACATGGGCACTCTCTCGCCGGAGCATCCCTGCGAATGTGCAGGAGTTGTCTAGAATAAAGACTGCTCATTTACTGAATGCCTGTTATGGTCCAATTATTTCCAGGCTGGGCATCTTTCACTTATTTATTTCATTTCATTTCTTCCTTCCATTGACCTTGTGACTATTATTCTAGTCTACATATTTTCAAAGCTACCAGCTCAGAACATTAAGCACAGTCTAGGGGCTGGAACCAAAGACAATGGTTATATGGATAATGGATATGCCTCTAGGTTAAACAAAACTTCCAAATGATGGATGTCCTGTCTATTTTATTATCTTGGGATTCTGAGCACTTTTATGCTTGGAAATATGGCCCACTGTCAGGAAGCCGCACCTCACCTTAGTCAGCTGCCAGTACCCTGAGTGGGACAGGAATGTATCTACTGATTCAACAATCTAAAACCCTCACCTGAGACTAAACATTTGGCGGACAACACCATCATCAACCAGAGGTAAGCCTGGAGGCTGATGACAGTGATTTCTTTCCCCAGCGGTGAAGTGGCTTTAGAGACATGAATGTTGAAATGTCTGCAGAGGTGCTGGGAGCTGCCCTGATGTGGTGGGAACCGAGAAGCCATTAACTGTATTCCCGGAGTCCAAGTACAACAAGGGCTTCAAGGAGGTGTTGACAGCGGTGCATCCTGCTGAGAGAGCTCAGAGGATGCTGAGGATTGTGGGGAGCCACCCTGTCTGTCTTGATGTGCTGAGTGCATCAGGGCTGTGTGTCGTGGGTAGTAGTGGGTCAGTAATACTGACGGGATATAGTGAAGGCTGTGGGGTGACATCCAGGTTTCAGGACAGGTTTATCTCAAGGGAAGGGAAGACTGGGACGTAACTAAGCAGACACACTCCAGAAAAACGGACTGCTGAACTAAAATCCCAGTATATGACCAGGAGAGAAGGAAGTAATGAAAATACTTATTTTCTGTGGCTTATAGAGAGGGAAGAAAGTTTCATTGAAAAACTAATATTGTAAAAGATTCTCTGGTGACATTCAAAGAGGGCTTCCAGGGGACAGGCAGCAGGGGTCTACAGGGGCTTACCTCCCGTGTGTCCTTATAAAACAGAGGCTGGAGAGATGGGAAGGAAAAAGTTAAGGGTGAGATGGGGTGCAGGAAGAATAGGAGAGACAGTGCTATTTGGTGATCATGCTGCTGAAGAGTTAGGGAGCTCTTCCTTCCTCCCAGGAGAACACTGCTCCAGCATGGGAGGAATAAGAAACTGTTCTTAATGTAGGAAGGAGGCCCTGAGTACAGAAGGCCTTTCAGGGTGTCTAGACAGAAGAGCTCACATACAGCCGACCACTAAAGACTCTGGAAGACTGTAAGTCTATACATGCATGCATAGGAGTGGTTTTTGTATATGTACATTCAGAAAGTCACTTAGTA
>JADRCD010238693.1:0-64944 GCA_019843815.1 Montemys delectorum
TTACATGAGGGCAGCTCAACAAACTGGCTGAAAAAGGACTCATCATTCATTGGACTGGCAGCCTAGAAAAGCTTGATGTTGAAATGGACATTTGGTGAAGGATTGCAGTTAGGAAAAGTCATCAAATAAATGGGTCTTCATAGAAACATTCATAGTGTTATGTTGGTGGGATTGATACTTGTTTCTGTTGTAAAAGCTAAGCTCTGTACAACTTTTAGCTTAAGCAGAAAGGGAAAAAGTATAGAGATATTTTAATCTAGCAAAATGACTTCTCTAGCAAGGGATCATCTCCAAACTTCTTCTAGGTCTGTGTGATACATCTGGAATGCAGACATGCCATATACCTTTAATCCCTCTGGTAGTAGAGGCATGCCCTTAGTAATACCTTTAAGCCATAACCATGAAGGTAGAGTTAATTGGAATTAGGAAGTAGCCCTGTTTGAAAGTGATGACTAATTAAGAGGCAGACAAAGTGATGAATTAGAAAAACAATTGACAGAATCAATCAGAGATAGGATACACCAAACTCTCATTAGAAAGAACAGGGAAGCAACTTAAAAGAGTAAAGCAGGGAGAAACTGTCAGTTGTGTTGAGTTCAGCTGAATCCAGAGCATTTCAGTTGAGTGGAATTCAATTAAGTTACACGCAGTAAGTAGAGTTAAGATGTAGTGGTGCCAAGCAGAGCAATTAAGTGAAAATCTGAGAGGAGACAGTTTGAATCTGTCAGATTGGAGAAAAATTTGAGCCAGAACAACTGAGTTTAACTAGCCAGCCAGAATTCAGAAAGAGCTCATACTTGTAGGCTTATTCAACAGTAAGCCTCCAAGATTACAATTACTTCTAGCAAATAAAAGATACTTTTGCACTCAATATCATCTTATTCACATTAAGGCACAGGGCTAGCTAGCTACATTCCTTAGGAGGAATTGTGCAATTAGTATGGAAGGGAAAATAATAGAAATACAAATATGATTAAGCATGAGCCTACCATGACTGACAAGAACAAGGGAAGGGGCAATTCTCGAGATATCAGATGTATTTTTCTCTATATTCTGTTTATAAGAGGAAAAATTTTAAAATTAGAAATATAAATACAAGAATTTAAAATTAAGATTTTAAAAGCACACAGGATACATGTTAGAATAGGTATTTTACTTTATATTAACATAATCACATTAACTATGATTAAGGTTAAAAAATTAGTGTCTTTCAAATTGGTTTGTTAATGAAATATTCCAAAGGGAAGAGTCACAATTGGATTAGTATTCTTGTATTCAGTACTTAAAATTGTGCTTATTACAACTGAGGATACTGAGGGTTTTATTTGTTTGTTTGTTTGTTTGTTTGTTTTAAACTCCACATTTTATTCTCTTTCTGGTCCACCCTCCCATACCTTCTGTTCCACAATCCATACCTCCTCCTAACCCTCTGTATCCACAAATATGTCTCCACCCCCACCCCCATCCCCATCCTAGCTGACCTCTAAACTCCTTCCAGTCTCTTGAGGGTTAGCTGTATCTTCTCTGACTGGAGCCAGACCTGTCAATCCTCTGTTGTGTATGTGCTGGGGGCCTCATGTCAGGTGATGTTTGCTGCCTAGTTGGTGTTCCAGTATCTGAGAGATCTCAGGGATCCAGGATAATTGAGACTGCTGGTCCTCCTACAGGGTTACCTCAGCTTCTTCCAGATTTCCCCTAATTCAACCGCAGGGATCAACTGCTTCTGTCCATTGGTTAGGTGCAAATATCTGCATCTGACTCTTCCACTTACTTGTTGGGTCTTTCAGAGGACAGTCATGATAGGTCCCTTTTTGTGAGTGCACCATAGCCTCAGTAATAGTTTCAGGCCTTGGAGCCTCCCCTTGAGCTGGGTTCCACTTTTCCTCAGGCTCCCCTTAAGCTGGACCTCCTTTTCCTCAGGCTCCTCTTGATTTCTATCCCTGTACTTCTTTCAGACAGGAACAATTATGGGTGAGAGTTTTGACTGTGGAATGGCAATCCCATCCCTCACTCATGTCCTGTCTTTCTGCTGGAAGTAGGCTCTACAACTTCCATCTCCCCAATGAAGGGCATTACATCTAAGGTCCCCCTTTTTGAGTCCTGAGTGTCTCTTACCTTCCAGGTGTCTGATTCATTCTGGAAGCTCCCCCCAAACCTCCTACCTCCTGAGGTAGCATGTTTTCATTCTTTCTGCTAGCCCTCAAGGATTTCAGTCCTTTTCCCTGACCCAATACCCTATCATGTTCCCCTCTACACCACACCCCATCCCCTTTCTCTCCCAGGTCCCTCCCTCCCCACTTGTGGTTGCTTCTTTCTTCTGCCTCCCAAATGGGACTGAGGCATCTGGACTTGGACCGTTCAGCATGTTGACCTTTTGGAGTTCTGTGGACTGTATCTTGGATATTCTGTACTTTTTTTTTCTTTTTTTAAATTTTCTTTCTTTTTTTTTTCTAATATCCACTTATTAGTGAGTCTATACCATGCATGTCCTTTTGGGTCTGAGTTACCTCACTCAGGATGATATTTTCTAGTTTTATCCATTTGCCTGCAAAACTTAGGATGTCCTCATTCTTAATAACTGAGAAGTAGTTCACTGTGTAAATGAACAACATTTTCTGTATCTATCCTTCTGTTATGGGACATCTGGGTTGCTTCCAGCTTCTGGCTATCACAAACAAGGCTGCTATGAACTTAGTGGAACACGTGCCCTAGTGGCATGGTGGAGTATCGTTTTTGGTTGTATTTCCAAGATTGATATTGCTGGGTCTTAATCCAAGTGAATTAAAAATTATATTGTAAATTGAACTTTGATTGATACCTTTAGGGAGTGATGCATAACTAATATATCTTTTTGTACAACAATTTACATTACATTTGATAGATCAATACAATTCACCAAATAAACTCTCAGTTATACAATGTTTAATAGTATGTTTGCCAGCCTCTTAAGTATTTTCATTGAATATTATAACATTAATGTGTGATATAGGTTTGATGAATTATACTGATAATTTTCAAAATAAATAGAATAGGAAAGACACATTCCCTGAACAAGACTTAAGTAGGAGCATCAGAGAAACCATATTTGTTAGGAAAGACCAACACACCATGGGCTCTGGAGTCTGCACATATTTGATGGATGAACCAAGAATTTAGGACTTTGACCACTCTCTTCCCAGGCCACTGATCAGCGTGTGTGTTTCATGAATAGCCTTGAGAGATGAGGTAATGTCTCCCCCCAGACAAAGTGCAGGCTTTCTATACCAGCAGAACATCACCTAAGCTCAAGGTTTTCCTCTTATAAAGTAGCCCACTGTGTTTAGACATCCATCATGTGTCCTTTGTGTCATGCCTATGGGACTTGGGACCATGAGAAATTTACAGTAGCAAATGGAAACTGTAGCCACTGCTATCTAGATGAATATTGAAATTCTTTGCCTCCCACTGGGACATTTTTTTGTCTTCTATCAGCATTCATGAACTAAAACCCAGCAAGGGTATAACCTTGACAGAATGGCATACTACATCCTATACATTTCTTTATTCATACTATTTTCATAGCTTTTATATAAACATTTTCTGGTTAGCTACCACTGTCAGCAAAAACCATTGAGTACACAAGTTATGAATCACAGGATGTATGAAATAAACCTATGTGAAAGGAAAACTAACTAATACATGTTAAAAAAATACATGAAGAAGACAGCTGAATAATTCATGTAATTGTCACCCAATATACTAATATAAAAATATCAAAATGATGTAAAATTACTTGTCACGAAAAATGTAGTCCATAAAATATGTATTGGTCAAAATCAAACCATAGCTCAAAACTACATGAGGACTATTAACTTTTTGTTTTTATATATAAACAAGAAAAATTGAGTAATAAATAGCTTAACACTGCCTAGATGTGGTAAATTCGAACTTACATATCAACCAAACTTACTAAGCATCAGCTGAGGGAAGTTGATAGCTTTGGGAAAGAGCCATATCATGTGATTGGGGTAAACAGAGGTCATTAAATCAAACACAAGAAGTATCTTTTTAGGGTAATCCACTCTTTACAAAAATGAAGCAAGCCATGACCTGAATCCTGAACCTAAAAGTCCTTGGTCAACAATGATAGCTGAAAAAGGAGAAAATAAAGTATGAACCCAGACAATACCAAGAACTGTTTGGTTAATTTCTACTAGTCGTGAATAAGGTAATTGATTTCAAAATGCATTCAGTTTTCCTGCATGAACCATAGATTAGGAAGTGTTGTGACAGATTCTTTAACTGATCATTTTTTAAATAAATTCCAATCTCTTTTGTATAAATAGGAAGTGTGAGTAACAGAAGTAACTTCAGATTTAAAAATTGATTATTTTATTTGCAATTTGAGGACTAATATGGAATATATTCTGTGTTTTTCTTCACTGAAAAGAATCTTCAAAATACTCTATTTCAGCCCATATTCTGAATAGCTGAATTTTAAAAAGTATATATATGTATGTGTATATATACATACATATATGAAGTTTATATAAAAGTATACATATATAATATATATACAAGTATATAAAGGTATACTATATATATATATATATATATATATATATATATATAAAATTAGAAGCTGAAAGGTAAAATGAATTGGTCTCTATAAGAAGCACGCTGTGTAAAATATAAAATAAATCCAATTCATGTGAAGTTTTAGCCTTCAAATGTTAATAGTTTTCCTCAGTTCCAGTGACATAGATATATAGATAGATTTTTTTTTAAATTACATTGAGTTTAGGAAGTCTTGAATTCTCTTGATGATGAAGCAAAACTCCGAAGTATAAGATCAAAGGACTTGTAAGCTATTACAATTAAGGGGAATGGGAAAGAACTTAATAATCATTACTCATCAATTCACCTATCTTAAAAGACACATTGTTAACAAGAGTGAAGGTAGAAGAACAGGACATTATTGTCATTCATTTTGCAAAAAAAAAAAAAAAAAGTAAACAGATAAAAATCATATAAGGAACACTCTTTTGTCCTAGCCATTCTGATCAGATTTGTTTCTAATTCTGTTTGTGTGATACAAATGCAGATCTGGAATCTCTGGAATCTAGTGTCACCACCACCCCCCCCCCGATTTGTTCCATATGCTAAAAGACATTTGTGATGCCATTAAAACTCTCAGTTTTATTTATTCCTTTAGCCTTTTTCCATTAAAACTCTTAATTTTTCTTGTTTTTCCATAGTAATTTCTAGGAAAGCCCAAGCACAGTTGGTTTGCAGCAATTTCTCCTCACCAGAAATTCTCTCTGGGAAACAAAAACAAAAACAAAAAATAAACAAACAAAATACATATGTTCAATTATTGTGAATCATCAATTAACCCCTTTGGTACAGTGAATTTTTTGGCCCAAAGGATGAAGGACTTATCCAGTGTATCCTACTGTGGAGACGAAAGCAAAACTAAAGATATCTTCTAAACCCAACTAAGAAATTTACACATTTCAGGAACTTATTTTGTTTCTTTTCTAATCCATTTTCCATTTCACTCAAACGATATGGGGACATTTTTAAACAGGGAATAAATAAAGCCAGTGTGAATGTGTTTTATCACTGGATAGATGCTACATTCATACATCATATGCTCAGGCAATCCAAAGTTTCTCACAGTACAGGCATGAGGTAGAAGAGAGACAGAACGAATGTTCGAATAGCAGAACTCCAGACACTAATATTGAAACTGAACCAAACAGAACATTCTGTCATCTCTGAGATTGTCTGCCATTCCTGTCAACATGAGCTTCATTCAATAAATAAGCATGGTATTTATACATACATATACAGCCTGTAACACTAAAGAGTACAGTAGATTCAAAGTTACTTATAATGTATAAATAAAATATATTGCACATAATATGCCTGCCATTCACATACAGGGTTTGGTACTAGCACAATCAAAAGTACAATCAAGGGATCTGTGATTCCCTACTCTGGATCCAAACCTTGCTCATGAAGAGTATCCCTGGGGTTTCTCTACCAATTTCATCTGATGTTATAACCCATTCCAAGAAGTAACAACTGAAGTGCATCCTCAGAAACTCTATCTTAACCCACACAATTTTTTATCTCATAAGGATGCTTTCTTGAAACTTCTAGAAACTTATAAATTCAGTCTGCCTCTGAGAAAACCATGGTATCTCACCACACTGCTCTCACTTTGATTCTCCTCTAAAATCTCTTCAGAGAAATCATAGAGACTGGGAAAGAAGGTACTCGCCCAAATAATGTGACACCTCAATATAAGCATGTAAATATATTACATGACTCAGTGTCTACAAGGCTTAATTTTTCTCTCCATATAATACCCATCCTTTAGTTGCAAAGATTGACAAAGCAGACATGGGGAAAAATCAACTAGTGACTGCGCAATGCAGGCTTCCTTCACGCTAGTAAAAAACAAAAGTGGGCTGAGGATATATCAAATGTGAGCCCTATCATAAATCTGGTTAACGTCAAAATTCAGTATCAGAATATCCTCTGTAGGGCATATGACTTCTCAAAATTTGAACTAGAAAAATAGTAAACTGTGAAATTCAACAATAGGAGCTTTAGCTCATCCTTGGCTCTTATGATAAAATGTCTGACAGGAGCAACTGGAAGGCTGAACAATTTGTTTTGGCTTTCAGAGCAACCTGTGCTAGAGCAACAAACTGAGGAAGACATGAGGAAACATCTAAGTCCCTGGATACAGAAACATGTGGCAAAGCAGCAGGCAGCAGGAGTGAGTTTAAACACCCAAATCCCGTCCACAGTGACTAACCCTCCAGGTCACCTGTCATGAAGGCTTCACAGGCTTCAAAATACCTCTTCAAGCTAGCAGCCAACTGTTTAAGACATGAGCTCATTGAAAACATTCAAGATCCCAACCTCAATATACAACATGAAGTCGACATTGCAACCTCATAGGAAGAACAATGAAAACTGGCTGGACCACCCAGTGCTGCCAGGGACTAGACCACCAAGCAAGGAGTGTACAGAGAGAAATCCATGGCTCCACATACATATATAGCAGAGGATGGCCTTGTGTGACATCAGTGGGAGGAGAGGCCCTTAGTCCTGTAGAGGTTTGATGCCCCAGTGTAGGGGGATGTTGGAGCAGTGGTGGGATGGGAGTAGGTGGTGGGTGGGTTGGGGAGCACCTTCATAGAGGCAAAGCAGAGGGGGATAGAGGGCAGATATGGAATGGGTGGTTTGTGGAGGGGTAACCTGGAAGGGGGGGTGTCATTTGAGATGTAAATGAATGGAATGATTAATAAAAATAAAATAAAATAAACTTTTATTGAAAGGTGTTTTCCAAGCATGATATTTATTTTACTTTAATTTTTTTAACTTTTAATAATAAGTGTGTGCGTGTCTGTATGCATGACTATATGCATAGTATGAGTACAACTGTTTTTTGCAGCTGTTAAACAGAGGCACCAGGTCCCTAGATGCTGTCATTGTAGACAGCTATAAGAAGCCCTACTCAGTAGGTGCTCAGAACTGAATTAGACTTCTCAGGAAGAATCTTAATTTCTCTCTCTCTCTCTCTCTCTCTCTCTCTCTCTGTCTCTCTCTCTCTCTCTCTCTCTCTCTCTCTCTCTCTCTCTCTTCTCTCTCTCTTTTTATTTTTTATTTTTTCACTCTCCAGGTTTTATTCACCCCTTGTCCACCCCTAATTGTTCCACATCCCATACCTCTTCCCCATACTCCTGTCTCCACAAGGATGTCCCCGCTCCCCACCCCACCTGACCTCTAAACTCCACATTACACTCTCTTAACCATTAAGATATCTCTCCAGCCCGAATTTATTTGTCTTTTAAAATGGATTCAATGTCTTCTTTGACTACATATATCTATGTAGTGAATTCTGTTTATATCATCCTGACCCTCTCTTATTATTATTCCCTCCAACTCCTGATCTGTCCATTTTACATATTTATATCTTCTTGTTTTAATTTGTGACCCTCTGACTATCCTGGAAAATCTGTGTAGATATTGGTTTAGAGCTAACCATTAAGTACTTATGAGTTCACTGTTTTTTAAACAACTGATGACAACTGACCATTCCCAGGAATCCTTGAGATGTAAGTAGTTTAATAGCAATGGTAAGGTCCCATGAATATCTCCACAATTCTTTTTTTGTTTTTTGTTTTTGTTGTTGTTGTTGTTGTTGTTTTGTTTTGTTTTGTGTTTTTTTGAGACAGAGTTTTTCTCTGTATAGCCCTGGCTGTCCTGGAACTCACTATGTAGACCAGGCTGGCCTCAAACTCAGAAATTTGCCTGTCTCTGCCTCCCAACTGCTGGGATTAAAGGATTATGCCACCACTGCCTGTCTCCACAATTCTTGATTGGTTCTTTATAGAACAATACATATAATTAAAATTAAAAAACACAAACATATACATATCATTAAAAGTAAAAAATAAAATATTTTTTTAAAGTAAATATCATGGTTGGAAAAGGCCTTTTAAAGAAATTTCTTGACAGTAGTGGTTCTGTGGTTGTTCTCACTCTCTGTTCCACAAGAGCCCTAGATGTTTCATATAGAAATTTTTTGTTTATGGCTGAATTCTAAGCTTCTATTTACTCTAGGCATCTTGAATATCCACAAATCAGTGATTCAGCTCTGTTTAGGTCAAAGTGAAATTCTGATTAAAGATGAGAATATATTTATCTATAGGTACTCATGTAAATATGTAGACAACTGTTTGGTGCCATGTCAGTTTTAGCTAAGCCATAGTAGTAAGGTCCCTCACAAGAGTCTATAAACTCCCCAAGCTATGGTTCTGATGGGGTCCCCAATATTTGTAATTTATATATTCCCTCTTATATTGTGAGCCTCAATTTTACTCTGAGAGTGTAGGTTCTTTTGTGGTAAGATTTCCCATGAAAAAGAAACTCTATGTGTAATAATGTGAAGTTGTAGTAAAACAATTTTTATAAGTTATATTTGAAATACTTAATGAATATTAAGCCAGTTACATAAGAATGTGATGTTATATGCCATTACACGTTAGGAGAATATCTTACTCATTTTAATATCTTATAAATTTTAACATAAGTCAAGAAATATGCAGAATTGTATCTCATCAGCTTTTTTAATTATAAAATATATTTCTCAGATTTTTAGCAGGTAATTACAGATTTTCCCTTCTTACATAAAGCACTCCAAAAATCTTTCATTTTCACTTGTGACAGAAATGTTTCTTTCAGATATGGAAAATAGAGAATTAGTATTTTTGTATTAGCTTCTTATTGCATAAAAACAAAACCTGAAAAAAAAAAGTGGGGAGTAAATATAATGGAAAGTTCCTAAGTCTGTAGGAGGCAGTTCAAATACATACACACAAACAAAAAGTCTGGAATGGCACTGTGGCAAATTCTATTTGATTCCAACTGAAAGCAATTCAGCTGGCAGGCAGAAACACAGGAGTCTAGGGGATTTTATGAAACAAGATATGTGATTCCATTATGTTATTGCCAATATTGGTATCTGAGTTAGTGCAGAACCTGGAACGAGGTGTGAACATCACTAAGAAGATACATGGTTGCTTTATGTATGAATCTTCCTGTGCCTTTTTTTTTACATATTTATTATTGGGTATTTGTTTCCCCTGTATGTATGTGTGTCTGTGCGTTTGTGTGCATTTGTGTGTGTGTGTGTGTGTGTGTGTATACACTATTTTAGTTTCAGCAGATACAAAAGACACTGAAGTTTAGTTGACCTTGTATTGTTCTCAATGTTGACCTCAATATTTATAATCAATACAATTAACTCCTTTTTGGCCATTTCTTCAATTACCTTTGACTTTAGAGTATGAATAATACTGTTCATTTTGGTATGCATACATATATGTATACATATATATATGAAAATATATACACATATAATATACATATAAATATATATTCATAAGGTCCTACAGCTATATGTAGTACATACAAAGCTAGGTAGATATTTTTTACATCTAATAGGACACAGACATGAGTTTATTTAACTAGGTAATACTGCTAAAGGGAAGATATAGATATAAGACAAAATATATTACATGTGATACTACATAATACAATAATAACCTTAAAATACCAATAACTTAATCAAGTAGATCTATCTATACAGATATTTGAATTGATATCTAGTCTGTAGATACAGGGAAAATCTCTGATTTATACATGCAGGCATATAGTGTCAGCGGTATTTGGCTACCTTTCACATGAAGCTTGGAAAAATTGCCATCACTTTTTTCATATCTTGGTACTTGTGACAAATTATACCTGGAAGCAAAGTATAGTCCATAGTGGTACAAATTCAGTGACTTGACCTCAGTTATATCTTCAGACCAAACTTTAAATACAAATCAAATGATGCAGAAGTCAAGAAATATATTGTTTCAGGATCATGGTACATTTCTGGAATATTAGTTATATTTTTGCCTCTAGGAAATTATTAGCTTATTCATAATCTAAATTAATTGGATTGTTGACCAGGTGATATAATTTGAAGGGTGTTTTGTTTTGTTTTGTTTTATTAGTAAGTTGGAAGTAAGAAGAATTGTGACTTAAACCTGTAAAACATGGAACATAGTTTCAATGCAAAGTTTTAATAAAAATCATTTTAACAAGTATAGAGAAATAATTGTACATGATGGCTGTGATGTTTTGTATATTCTGGACCCATGGAGTGGCACTATTTGAAGTTTTGGCCTTGTTGGAGTAGGTGTCTCTCTGTGGGCTTGGGTTTAAGGTCTTTACTGTAAATGCCTGGAAGTTAGTCTTCCACTAACAGCCTTCAGATCAAGATGTAGAACTCTGAGCTCTGCCTGCATCATGCTTGTCTAAATGCTGCCCTGCTCCTACCTTGATGATGATGGACTGAACCTCTGACCCTGTAAGCCCAATTAAATGTTGTGCTTTATAAGACTTGTCTTGGTCATGGTATGTGGTCATAGCAGTAAAAACCTAGCTAAGATAATTGCTCAGATCTTTTTTTCTTTATTCCAGAACTTGTCTTGGAAATTTTACTGTGTGTGAGAGACTGAAGAATAATGTCTTTCTTTGTGTGGCTATAGGTAGCTCTAGTTTTGTGAAGCGGTGGAATGGAAAAAGTCAACATCTATAAATGTTGAAATGTATAAATTGAATTAAGGGTTAA
This sequence comes from Montemys delectorum, assembly GCA_019843815.1. NCBI lineage: Eukaryota > Metazoa > Chordata > Mammalia > Rodentia > Muridae > Montemys > Montemys delectorum. The sequence goes on from JADRCD010238693.1 coordinate 11,186, forward strand.
TCTAGCAATCTCAAGAGTAGTAAGATCCAAGACATACTATGAACTTAGTAGAGGTGACAAATATACAACTCAAGATGACCTTGAGATTCCATTTACACCCACCAGAATGGCTACGATCAAAAACTGCTGGAGCAGATGTGCTCATGGGATTGCAAACTTGTACAACCACTCTGGAAATAAACCTGGTAGTTTATCAAAAAATTAGAAATAATTTTACCTAAAGACACACATAGACCACTCCTTGTCAAATACTCAAAAGATGCCCCAGTATATTCATAGCCAGAAAGTGGAAACAAACCAGATATCTCTCAAACAAATAATGGATACAGGAAATGTGATTCAGTAACACAATGGAATGTCATTTAGTTATAAAAACAAGAATATCATGAACAAGCAAATAAGTAGAGCTAGAAGTTCATGTTTTAGTGGATGTTTTCAGTTAACACACAAGCATGAGTACATACCATGCATGTCCTTATGGGTCTGGGTTACCTCATTCAACATGAAAAGCTTCTCAACTTCGTGAGGATACACTTATCAACTGTTGACCTTAAAGCCTGATCCATTGATTTTTCTGGTCAGGAAAGTGTCTCCTGTACCAAGCATTCAAGGCTATTTTCTACTTTCTCTTTTATGATATTTAGTGCATCAGTCTTTATCTTGAGGCCTTTGATCCACTTGGAATTCAGATTTGTGCAGTGATATATATATATATATATATATATATATATATATATATATGTATATATTTGCATTCTTCTACATGAAAACATCCAGTTAAACCATCACCATATGTTGAAGATTCTTTTTTATCCCATTATATGGTTTTGGCTTCTTTGTAAAAAATCAAGTATCTGTAGCTGTGTCTGTTTATATCTGTATCTTAATCCAATTCCATTAATCAAACTATCTGTTTCTATACCAATAGAAATACTTGTAAACCAATAGAAAAATAAACCAGGAAGTTTTTTTATTACTATTGCTGTATAGTACAGATTAACATCAGGAATAGTGATACTTCCTGAAGTTCTTTTATTGTACAGGATTGTTTTAGCTATCTTTTTGTTTGTTTGAATGATTTTTTATATGAAGTTGAGAATTATTCTTCCAAAGTCTGTAAAGAATTATGTTGGAATTTGGATGTGAATTGCATTGAATCTGTAGATTGTTTTTTGTAAGATGGCCATTTTTACTATGTTGATACAAAGAAGAGCTAATACTAATACTCCTCAAACTATTCCATAAAATAGGAACAGAAGAAATATTGCCAAACTCATTCTATGAGTCTATAGTCACCCCAATGCTTAAACCACACCAAAAAAATCAACAAATAAAGGGAATTTCAGACTAATCTCCCTAATGAACACTCACACACAAATACTCAATAAAATGCTCACAAACTGAATCCTAGAACATATCAAAAACATCATCCACCAAGATCAAGTATACTTGCAGGGATGCAGAGTGGTTCAATATATGAAAACCCATCAATGTAATCCACCATATAAATATGTTTAAAAAAGATAAAAGCACATGATAATCTCTTTAAATACTAAAGAGCTTTTGAAAAATCCAACATCACATTATGTTAAGATTTTTGGAGAAATCAGGGACACAAAGCACAAACCGAAACACTATAAAGGCAATATACAGCACATCAAAAATCAACATCAAATTAAATGGAGAGAAACTTAAAGCAATTACACTAAAATCAGGGTCAAGGCAAGACTGACTGCTATCTCCATATCTTTTCAATACATTACTTGAAGTTCTAAGTAGAGCAATAGGAAAACTAAAACAGAACAATGGGATAAAAAATTGAAAAGAAAAACACCTATTCACAGATGATATGATAGTATGCATAATTGACCCCAAAACCTCTACCAAAGAATTCCTAGAGCTGAGGAATACTTTTAGCAAAGTAATAGAAAATTAACTAACAAACTCAGTATTCCTCCTTTATACAAATGATAAACAGATTGAGAAAGAAATTAGAGAAATAACACCCTTCACAATAGCCACAAATAATAAAAAATATCTTGTGGTAACTCTAATCAGGCAAGTGAAAGACCTGTGTGACAAGAACTTCAAGTCTCTGAAAAACTTGTTGAAGAAGATATCAGAGTATAGAAAGACCTCCAATACTCACAGATTGTTAATATTAACATAATATAAATCTGTTTCATGCTGGGGCATCATATGTAAAAGGTTTGTGTATAGCTACACACAGAAAAGTATAGAAGATCAAACAAAAGCTTCAGCATATAAATAAGTGCACAATCTGGTACATAGGCAATTGACTGAGTAAATATTTGTTTTGAACCATTTATAATGGCATAAGGTGTAAAATATTCCAAGAAGAAAAGTTAACATTTAAGCAAAGATATATGAACAAATTTATCTGTAGAAGTAGATGGAGAGAGTATCCCAAACCCAAGAAGGTAAAAACAGCAAAGTATATTTTCAATAGGCTCTGTGTAAAAGCCAAACTCTAATCATGTCCACTTGAAAGCAATCTCCTTAAAATCAGGGACAGAACAAGGCTACCCACTCTCCCACTCTCTCTCCAATATAGTATTTGAAGTTGAAGCTAGAGCAACAAGAAAACAAAAGGAGATCAAGGGTATATATTTTGGAAAGGAAGAAGTCAAGGTATCACTATTCACAGATGATATGATAGTATATATAAGTGATGCCCAAAATTCTACAAGAGAACTCCAACAGATAATAAACAACATCAGCAAAGTGGCTAGATAGAAAATTAAATCAAAGAAATCAGTAGCATTTTTTATACAAATGATAAATGGGCAGAGGAAAGAAATTAGAGGAAAAAGAGGTGTCACAAGCACAAAAGATAATATAAAATACCTCATTGTAACACTGACTAAGCAAGGAAAATATCTGCATGACAAGAGCATCAAGTCCCTGAAGAAGGAAATTGAAGATAATAGAAGATGGAAAGTTTTTCCATGCTTATGAATCAAAAGGACTAACATAGTGAATGGCCATCTTGCCAAAAGCAATCCACAGATTTAGTGCAATCATCATCAAAATTCCAACACAATTTTTTACAAACATTAAAAGAGCAATTCTCAACTTCATATGGAAAAACAAAAACAAATACAAAAACAAAAAACCTAGATTAGTCAAAACAATCCTGAACAATAAAAGAACTTCTGGAGGAATCACCATCTCTGAACTCAAACTATACTAGAGAGCAATAGTGATAAATACTGCATGGTACTGGAACAGAAACAGCCAGCTTTATCAATGTAATAGAATCAAAGACTCAATAAACCCACATAACTGGGGACACTTTATTTTTGATATAGAAGACAAAACCATACAATGGAAAAATGAACATATCTCTAACAAATGGTGGTGGACTAATTGGATGTCTACATGTAGAAGATTGAAAACAGATTCATACTTAGACAAAACTCAATCAGAAGTGAATGGAGGACCTCAACATATAACCAGGTACACTAATTCTCATAGAAGAGAAAGTGGGAAATACTATTGAACACCTTGGTACAAGAGACAATTTCCTGAACAGAACAATATTAGCATAGGCACTGATATCAACAATTAATAAATGGGACCCCTTAAAACTGAAAACCTTCTATAAGACAAAAGTGGCTGTCAATATGACAAAATGACAGCCTACAGATTGGGAAAATATCTTCATTACCCCTATATCAACAGAGGGTTAATATCCAAAATATATAAAGAACCCAAAACGATAAACTCCAACAAACTAAATAACCCAATTAAACAATGAGGTACAGAACTAAACAAAAACTTCTCAACAGAGGAATCCTGAATGGCTGAGAAACACTTAAAGAAGTGCTCAACATTATTAGTCATCAGGGAAATGCAAATCAAAATGACGCTATGATTCTACCTTATACCAATCAGAATGTCTAAGATTAAAAACTCAACTAACAGCCTATGCTGTCAAGAATATGAAGAAAGGGGAGACTCCTCCATTGCTTGTGGGATTGCAAAGTTATACAAACACTTTGGAAATCACTCTGGTGGCTTCTCAGAAAACTAGAAATAGTTCTGTCTCAAGATACAGTTATAGTGCTCTTGTGTATACACCCAAAAGATGGTCCACTATAACACAAGGATATGTGCTTCACTCTGTTCACACCAGCTTTATTCATAGTTACCAGAAACTAGAAACAACCTAGATATCCCTCAACAGGAAAATGGATGTAGAAAATGTGGTTCATTTCCACAATGGGATACTATTCATCACACACACACACACACACACACACATACACACACACACACACACACACACATACAGATATATACATATATATATACACACATATATAGACACACACACATATATATATGTATATATATATATACATATATATGTATATAATGAATTTTGCAGGCAAATGGGTAGAACTAGAAATTATTGTCTTGAGTAAGGTGACACAGACCCAAGAGAATGCATGGTAGGTATTCACTGATAAGCAGATATTAGTCATAAAGTATAGAAACCCCATGATGCACCCTACAGACTCAAAGAAGCTGAACAAGAAGGAAGGCCCAAATAAAGACCACACTTAGAAGGCAAACAGAGTATTCATAGAAGGAAGATGGAGGGAGGTAACTGGGTGGGAGAGGGGATGTCGAGGTAGATCTGATATGGATGGAGATATGAATGAGGCTAAGAGGTCCAGGACAATGAATGGAAATGTGCAGCTGCCCAGAATCTTTGTGTAGGGGAGGGATGGGGGTTGTAGAATCTCTAGGAAGTCCCAGAGACCTGGCATACGGGAGGCTTCACCTAAGCTAAGATGCCTAACAGTGTGGACATGGAATCGAAGATGCCACCTCCTGTAGCTAGGCAGGACCGCCAATGGAGGGAAAAGGACAAAAACCTACCCACAAAACTTCTGACTCCAAATATATTCTATCTAAAAGAAATGCAGGGATCAATTAGAGATTGTAGGAAAGGCCAACCAATAACCAGTCCAACTCAAAACTCCTCCCATGGGCAAGCCCCAACCCCTAACATTATTAATGATACTATCATAACTCTCCTCTGAGAGACTCTACTCCTCAGGAGACTGAAACAGATGCAGATATCCACAGCCAAACACTAGATGGATGCTGGGGACACCTATGGAAGAGTTAGGAAAAGGACTGACTGCCCTCAAGTAGATGTGAACCCCACAGGAATACCAACAGAATAAACAAACCTGGACCCTTGGGAGTTTTGAGTTCAATCAAAGAACATGCACTGGTGGAACGAGTTCTAGGGCACATATGTAGCAAACAGGCAGCTTAGTTTTCATGGCTGCCTTGTGTGGCCATGACAAGTGGGAGAGGATGGACCTAATCTGGCAGAGACTTGATGTGCCAGGGTGCAGGGATACCCAGAGGTCCTAACTTCTCAGAGAACAGGAGGGGGAACAGGGGTGAGACTTTATGAGGGATGAGCCAGGAGGGGGAACATCATTTGGAATATAAATAAATGAATAAATTAATTATTAATTAAAAAGTACATATGCTATAATTGGAGTAGTAAAGTTTAGTATGACATCTGTACAAAGATGATATGCAAATCCATATAAACTCTTCATATTGTTGTAAGAAAAAACTCTGTATCAATATTACTGGTATAAAAGCAGCAGGAGGTAACTTGAAGCATGGACAAACACGAGATTTTCATGCACCTAAAATAATGACAATATAGGTATTTACTCAAAATTATTGAACAATTTCAACACATGGCCAAATTGTATATATTTTAAATATTTTTTCTGAACTTAATTGAATAGAATAAGTTCCTTTACTTAAATATTTTACTATGTGCATTAATAATGGAGGTAAATTTGTGAAGTGTAACCTATTTACTGATTTTGCAAGCAGTTCTTCAATATGTTGCCTCTCTCCTTGTCTGTGTGTTTTTGTGTGTGGGTTTGTATGTTCATCCGTGTGATTGTGTATGTGTGTGTGTGTTTTCCTATGTATGTGCGTGTGTTTGCCTCTGTGTATGTATGTGTAAACTTCTTATGCAGGTGATTACAATTCTTATGTGTTCCTGAATCTAACTGCTGTGTCATATTCAGAAAACTGTATTTATCTCCTTGACTTTTATTTTTTTTCCATCCTTTTAGGCATATTGCACCCTGGACCAATGAGGGGATGATATAAATGCTGAATCTAAGGCTGATATCTTATTATCAGTGTTTTGATGAGTTATGAATCTCTGCTTTGATCATCCACTACTATCAGAGTAGGTTTGAGATCATGTCTCTGGGCTGAGTCAGTCTAAAGGTACTTTTAAATATCCACACCTGAGTATTTTGAAAGCAGTTCGATTATGCAACCATTTAACAAAACATCAGCAGTCAATTTTCAGAACCATGTTAAAGGTGAATCCATCACAGTTCTTAATAGGGTTTTAAAGAAATGGCCTGAGCCCTGAAGGGTTGCATGAAAGAATACTTTCCCAACTGTGAGTACTTTACAGCTATTCTTTAAACATTATTTAAAAACTAGTAAACATATTTAACTTTCATTTTGCAATTCATTTCCTTACTGTACTCATGGAAGAGATTTTTATATATTTCTGGACTGGACTAATACTTTTTAAAAACATTCTTTTCACATAAAGTGACAGTTCCTCACTGATATACCCTGATTATCAATGGTACAATTTGAATACATGTGTTTGATATAATAGATCATGATATGTTAAATTATTTTCCTGCAAACAACTTTCATATTCTCAGAGAAATTAGTCTATAAAATTTTAGTTTTCCTTTTCTTCTTTCCTGGTTTTCTCCCAATTCTGTGTTACCCACACATAAGTTGCATTGTCTTGATAAAATATTGACTCTAACTTGCTTTATCTTGACTTCTGATAGAGTTAGTAGTATTTCCCAGCAATGATTCAATTGTGACCACACTTAAGGAAGATCCAGTGCAGAAGCAAATGGTGCCTGCACAGCGCTGTGCATATTAAACACATCTACGCAGCTTGAAACTCTAGAGGCAAGCACATCAGCATTGACAGTGTGTTCTGAGACTTAGAAAATATGTACAATGTGGTTGAGAAATTTCAGATGCTGTGAGAGAGTGCCGCTTTTTTGTTTAGAAAAAAAGTTGTAAATCTTTTCTGTAAAATTGTTTCTACCTCTTAATCCTACTAGATCCAGTCCCAAGTGTGATATCTATTGTTAAAAAAATAAATAAAACGTACAACAATTTGTAAAATGTTGTTCCATGTTCCCTTTAATGAAGCTCTGGCACCTGCTGTACTTCTTTGAAATTTTGAACTCTCCTGTGTAGGAGGGTCCTCTTCTCAGAGTCATACAAGAACACAGTGTGAGTCAAAAAGCCACACAGCTTCACCAGAGAATACAAATAAATATGACTCTCTAGAGTTTTGAGCTCAAACTTCAAGCTTAGCCTCGTGTATCATTCAGCAAGCAAATTATGACCAATGCTGTTCTCGTCGCCAAAGCAGATGTATGGAAAGGGACTTAGAGATGAGTTAAATAAATATTGAAAAACTTGCAATTTCAGCATTTGTTAAGTTGTCGTGGCTTAGTCTCCAGCTTGTGTAATGCTTTTATATATTCGGCTGAAAGGTGTGTATTCTCATTCTGTATTCTTTAAAATTTAAGTAGGTTATTGATTTAATTAGGACAACATATAAGTTTTTTTGTGTGTGTGTTCATTTTAACTAAGGACATAGTAGAATAAAGTTTCCATTAACTTTTCTGATATATGCAATATAATATTTAGGGAGAGAGGTACAAAATACAAGGAGAAATAATAAACAGCCTGACACAAACCACCTTTATTTCATCCCTAATATTTTCAAATTTAGATTTTCTTTTTTATGTAATAACAGGAGTAATCTTATCTAACAGAATGATAAGTAGACAAAATATATATAAAACAAGAATTTATTAAATCAGTGAATAAAAGCTTCTTGAATATATTCAAATAACTAATTTAAACTTTCTGCTTTGGGCAAATGATTGAACCCTTGTAATTGGTAACTGGCCCTCTTTAGAGAGACAAGAAGACTGCTGTATGTTAGGTGGTTGATAAAACATGCAGGAGGCTTGCTACTTGATGGATAGAATAATAAATAACCAAATTAAATAATTATTCTCAGTAGAAATTAGATTACTTTTGCAAACATGTTGAAAGCCCATCACCTTCAACAACGCTTGTTTTAGAAAAGGTCTTGCTGTGTGGTAGACTGAATTCAGGCTCATGAAGCTCATGTCTTAGTTTTCATCTCTTTTATTTTGAAAAAAACATTTTTATAAAAATGGCATCAATTAATGTAGTACTCATATGTCACTGGTGTAGTTTCCCTTAAGGTTAACATTTTATAAACCTTTTCTCGTATTCAATCCATAAAGCTTGCAATGAGAGAGCCCCATTAACTGATTGGAACCAAATGTGTTCATGCACCACTGTTCCGTCTCAGTTTCAAATCCAGTATCATACATTCCAATTGCCAGGTGACTTTTAGTGTTTTCTATGTTAAAATAAGTTCTTTGTCATCATTTTGAAGAGATCTTGTCACATGTTTTGTGTAATTTCACTCAAGCAGGATTTGTATGTTCTGTCATGATTCAATTGAGGTTTTTTCTGGAAAATGACAAAGGAGAAAAGTGACCAAAGGTTGTATTGCTGATGTAGTTGCCAAAGTTAGGAAAAGCTTCATGTCATCATCTTAAGAATAGAAATAGGCCAATATAGATTCTGACAAGTTCTCTGGTAAGATGTTATACCTTCCCCTCTGGAACTCTAAGACATTGATCTTGGAATTATGTAATGGCTGTACATATGTACACCTTCTCTTTTATCACTGCTTTTCTCTTGATTTTGCTCATCTCTGATAATGACTCTCTGAAGTTATTACAATATGACTTTTGGTAAGTCTTGAATATCTATGCCCTCAGTCAACATTAGCTATTCACTTACATTTCTATCATCAGGAACTCATAAATACTTTGTTGTATAGTGGTAGGTGAGATGTGTCAATGAGTCATATGACAGGTTACTCCCACATATTGTCTAATGACTGCACATGCGTACCTTGATTTGTGAAAGTCCAAACACACACACACACACACACACACACACACACACACACAAAATATATGCATATGAATATTCATATGGATATTGTATATTATTATATTATTGTATAATACTATATTTGGGTTTTTTTGTTTTTGTTTTTGTTTTTGTTTTGGTGGTGGTGTTTTTTTTCTCCTAGGTTACCACTTACTGGAGAGAAAGTCAAATACATCCTTAATATTTAGTTCAAAGCAATAAACACATGTGTGTCTGTGGGTGTTTAGAAACGGGTTACCCTTCAGCTTCTGAATCTGAACTAAATCTGTCAACTCTATAATCCTAAGAACGTACTATGTGAGAAGCACGTTATTCTTATTGAGAGCTAAAGTTGTCTAACTTCTAAGTACAAGAAATATGATGTGAAGACTGTAAATCTCAAGCCTCCATCTCTGACAGTGGTTCTTCAGAGCAGTAAGTTAAAAATTGAAATCCCTAAATTTTAATTATTTGTTCTCTCTCTCTCTCTCTCTCTCTCTCTCTCTCTCTCTCTCTCTCTCTCTCTCTCTCTCCCCTGTGTGTGTGTGTGGGGGGAGTGAGGTCACAGTTTTTTTTTAATTGATTTAGAATCACTATAGAAGCACAAGGCACCTATTAGGATATTTCTAGAAAAGTATGACCAAGAAGGGAAGAACTCCATATGATGTGGGAAATAACCCACTGTCTGAGGTCTTAAACTCACCTGAAAGGACCAAAGCAATTTGAGCACAACCATTCACTGCTCTATGTTTTCATCCTATGCAAGACACAGTACTGTTGGGCAGTGGTCTGTTCAGGCAGCCTGGCCCCAGTCAAGTATAAGTCTAGAACCCTGATTATCCGGTGGGCAATAATTTCTGCCTGCAAGGAAAGGAAGGAGTTTGACCACACCTCCTGGGATCCTGGCTCTTGTTTCAGTCCCAAGCCCCCATAATTGCCCCTGCAGGAGATGTGTGTTCTGTCATGTAAACAATGCCCCAAGATCCCAGCATTCTAGACGGACCCTACCCTTGGTCATCTGACCACAGCCAGGAATGCCCTGCCCCACCTCACAATATAAGGGGCAGTTTGCCCCCTCCCCTGTCTCTTGCTTTCCTCTACTGATTTCTTGCTTTCTTGCCCTCCTCTCTTTCTCGCTTTCTCTCTTTCTTGCTTTCTCTCTTGCTCTCTTCCTCCCTTCCTCTCTTGCTCGCTTCTTTTCTTGCCCTCTCTCTTCTTCTCCTCTCCTCTCTTCTCTTTCCTGTCCTTTCTCTCTCTCTCTCTCTCCAAACAGTCATGGCCAGCTCCTTTTCTCTTTTCTACAATAAGATCTCACAACTATGCATTGCCTCCTTTTAATTATTGCATCTTGCAGCCCCAGCAGCAGCAGCAGTGAGACCTGGGCCCACACAGTATGACAAGATGCACTATGTTTGTGCCACTAAAACTAGATCTCTCATGATGAACCTGGCCCACCAAGATGAAATATACCCTTAAACTGTAAGACAAAACAGCACTTCCTTCTTTACCATATTTTCTCGAGTATTTCTTTTTCATAGCAGCAAGAAAAGTAAAAGCCAATATGTACATACATCCTTGTATATGTATTTATGAATATATATTCATATTTAAAAGTATTTTACTTGCTTTTTTTTAAAGAGTTGAACCAACAATATCTGGAAAACAAAACCTTAACTACCACTTAAAGACTTAATAGGAATCAAACCTTTAGACATGGTTTCATTAATTGCCAGGTATTTGACATTTACAAAGTCGATTATACTGTCGTTATGGTAGACACATACCTACCACATGCGTCTAAATTTTAGAAATGTTTGGTGAACTAAGGCAGAGATAAAGAACAGCTGTTCAGATAGCCTTAATTGCCTTTTAGAAAACTTCCAGGGAGGGGGAAAGGAGATGAATAATAGCGATAACCACCATTTCCAAAGTTATCCAAGGATACTGAACCAAATAACATCTCCCCGTGCATTTGTTTCTTCTTTTGGTAAGTCAGAAATCCAACTTTTGTCCATGGGAATTTTACAAATCAAAATGAAAAGCAGAAATAACAACTTGTTAAGGTGGCAATATGGTCTTTCTAAACAGCAGTGTTTTTGATACTATGACCTCACATTGCTACTGGATATTGTAGAATCTGTTTGATCATACCGTCCAAGGCCCATAGCCTGATACCAGAGGCAGCAACTACTAAATGGGCACAAATCCACAGAAATGACATGTTTTAATTACACCTATTTCAGATGAACTATCTCCATCCCTGAGAGGTTGAAATCAGATAATTCATCTCTAAGGCAGTTCTGCCTATAATCTAGATCAGATATCTCCAATCATCACAAGAAGTGAACATGTATTTTGTTTCTGATATTCTCTTCATAAATGTACTTTTAGGTTTTGCTTGGAGTGTGGAATTAATAATCTAGGGCAAGCCGGATTCCTCTCTGTTCAATTGTTCTTTCTTGGAAATCTGTTCAAGTGACCTGAGATTTTTATTTTATCTTAGCTCAGTTACTGGGAATCTTCTGTGCCCAATACTAGGACAAATAACACAGTCTTTGAGAAGGTCCTAAAAGAAAAACCTACAAGCCTTCTCTTAAATTAATGTGAATACATTATATTTTTCTTTTACATTTCAAACAAGATTCAAACAAGATTGAAATCTTTCTCTTCGTCTTGTAAGCTATTTTCATTAAAATGTAAAGGAACACTTATAACTCCAAGCTTGCTAATGGATCCACATTATTTCTTTTTTTTTGCCTGAAGGTATCATAGCAAAGGAAAGAATTTGGTTCATATTTGTTTTCTCCACTCACTCCTTTAAAAAAAAAAAAAAAGAATTAAATTCTTTTCTCTATACATATCAAGGTTCTAAGAAATTCAGATCTATTAAGAATTAAGTACAAGCTAAGTGCTTTTCAAACAAAAGCATGCTGTTTATTTCAAATTAATGTATGCTTTCTTTATTCTATAAACGGATCAGAAAATTTGATGAATTCCTGACACAGGGAAAAGATCATAGCTACATTGCCCTCTAGCGTCACATTTTAGGTATAGCAAGACAAATGCACAATATTTGCAATGCTATTTTTATATTGCACACACACACACACACACACACACACACACACACGTGTGTATGTGTAGTGTTCTACATCACAAGGAAGGTTCATGCTATGTACTATGATTTTTAATTCTTTTTATATCATTCTGAAATAGAAAGATGTCAAGACCATAGATTTTTCTGATGCCAGCAGCATATATAACCAAGGTCTTTCTAGCTATCCACCTGTGCCCATGTGAACAATGGGAAAATTTGATGCAAGCTACTTTAGCTTTCAGCACTGTAAGTATTAGAATTTGAATGCCCCAATCACATTGGCATTCCTTCTGGCTCTTCTTTTATAAGCATATGGAGCTTACTTAGGAGAAGAAAGTTGATTCAGCATAGCATATTTCACATTTTTATGTCCATAAAAAGCTTAATGTAGTTTCATTCCAGAAACATCACAGAAGGTATATTTGATAACATTTTTTATGTAGAGGATGAATGCATAACAATAAATACAGGACATGAGGTATAGAAAGCATAAATACTGGCACTAGAACATATTTTTTCTGTTGCACATGAAATGATATTGTAGATACATAAACATGACAAAAGAGTTATGTCACATCTGTTTTTAATGCTTGTAGGTAATCCTACATTTATAGATTCCATATACATGATCAGTTGAGTAGGGAATATCTCAGTATAACCAGATTCATTCCTTAGATTTGGAGGGCTAGAACCTGATGCCACTTCTCACTATGCTGCCCCAACAAACAGGAAGAGAGTAGATTAAGATTTTCTCATTTAAGCATCCTGCACTCAGGCCTCTGTTCCAGGGATGATAATTCTGGTTCATGACTATAAGTATATGTGCTTCCTACCCAGTTTCTGATATGCAGATTATGAAAGTACCAACACTATACAGGTGGGGGAAGGAGTAATAGAACCAATACATAGTTCAAAAGTCATTCGACAGAATAGTAGTAGGTAACATGTAGGCAAATGTCTTCAGAAAAGGAGACATTTTGCTATGTAAGCACTTCAAAGCATGTATGGTAACTAGGTGGAGAGAAATAACAATAGGTACTAATGAAACTGAAGTCACCTGTGGGGCCACATCATCATCCTTCAAATGTTTCCAGTTGCTGCGACTCTCAACAGCAAACTAGGATAGCAGCAGAATGTCACATTCAATGCCCACAAAGAGTAGGATAAGTTCTTGGGGAAAGCCTCCCAAACAATATTATGGATAGAAAGATAGCTCCACTGGTAAGGGAATTTGAAAGGAACCTTTAAATACATTTGGGAATTTTTCTTAGAATAAGCCTACACAGGGACAGAAACTTTTCTTTTGTTATCCACTGTAGCCAGTGGAAATTAAACACCAAAATTTATGAGAGCACTAGTGCTAGACCACTTTATAGGCCAAAGCATTATAGCTCTCAGTACTGGCTCCAGCTGTCATTTTTTTAGCCATGAGATAGGATAGAGGGAACTTTAATGCTAAGGTTATTGGTTTAAGTAAAGCAATAGGAGATATTTCATTTTCTCCTAATTAAAAAACTATTGTATTAGTTTTGTATTAGTTTAGATTTTCTTGTATTAATTTTCTACAAACTACATAGAGACAGTATCCATGATTATACCAATTGATATATATTATTTATTTATATATTATTATATTATATATAATTGAATACACATGTGCAATATATATTGTAGGGGTTGGAAATTAAGCTATGTTTGACAGTCTACTGAATTTGGAACTAACATCAACATGATTTTCCTATCTAAAATTGTATATGATAGCCAAGTCTCTTGGCTGTAAAACAAGAAAAAAAAAGTTTCACTCATTTAAGCATTTCAGAAGAACTTAAAGAACTACTGAGAATCTACATATAATTGGTTTAGTTCCAACAAATTCAAATTTTTCAAGTACATAAGGAAAAAAGTTTGCATTTCCACACATACAGGCAGCAATTATGCATCTTACAAGAACATAAAGCTATAGGATTACACATACTCACACAGACACACACACACACACAGACACAGACACACACACACACACACACACACACACACACACACAGATATAATACATATCGCTGAATGGCTCCTCTCTTGGAGTATCAGGCCAAAGTTTGCAGTACATTGTATTTTAATTTAGCTCAGTATTTGGAATTTTTATTTCATTTAATTAAAGCAGGCATTTCTTACCCACCTCTGGAATAACCTTAGCCTGAGGTTTGCTTTTTAACTTTTATCCCATTTCTAAAATAAGCCTTAACAGAGATCAATTAAAATGTCATTTCTACAGACCCATGAGGTACTTTTTTTTCCCATTCTACACTTGAAACCATGAGACCTCTTTTGCCAGGTGTGGTCTAAAATGCCCTACCCTGTGTCTGGCTGAACCTGAAGACTTGATAAGAGGAAAAGGTCAAAAAACAAGCTTCTTAGGGTTTTAAAAGCACTGTCTTTTAAAACTAAAAGATAAATTATTCCCAGCAGAAGTTACTACTGCTTATTCCATAATTTAAAAAGGCCAGTTATTGGAGTGGAAGCGGGAAGTTCAGCTGTAAAAAGTGTCTATGAAGAGAGACCTCAACCTAGAGGTCTAGCTGTCTGGCTCCCTCCCTGTTGGTTTCTTTTGGATGACTTAATCATCCAAGACGATGGCATTATCTGCCTACTGCAATTTCTTGTCCTTAGAATCGTCACCCAAGAGGATACTCTGCTGTGCCCAGGACTCTAGCTGGGAACTCTAGACGACTGACTCATGGGACTTCCTTGGTTAAGTTTTGCTACATGTTTGTTGCATGCCCTCCCGCACCAGTTTTTACAAATCCCGATCTCTGCTAAATGTTGAATATCAAATTCGATATTACTTTTCTATATTCATATTCTATTGCAGGCCTTTCACAATCTCTCTTGAGGTTTAAAGATGACACCAAGACATCTATGCAGTTTAAAACTGTTGGGTCTTTGATGGACTGTCTCTCAAATAACTACTAACTTATCTAGACTTTTCTGCCATTCTGTTTCTCAATATTTGTGGCTTATCCCAACAATCATAAGCTTATTTTTCTGTTACTGACTGCTTCCAGCTCCACCAGTTTGCTGTTCTTCTCCTCCTCCAGTGTCTTTCTGCATCTGTTTGTGGCTCAGCCTACCTTGAAGTTCTGCCCATATACTTCCTACCCAGACATTTCTTACTCAACTAGGAGGTTGAGGAAGATCATTTTCCTCAAGGTATCTTGTCTTACTTACAGGTTAGGAAGTGAAATTTACATACCCTGATAGCAGGTGTTGCTGGCCCCAAATAATAGTTGAAAACATACTGTTTCATAGCCAGAAAACACAATATTTGAAGGTCACCCCAATAATATCACCTTATTTTTTTTGGTTGTCTACTATCTTATTGTCACTTGCTACGTAGTAAATTTCCTCACTCATAATTGAAAGCACGGCCATTGTAGGTCATTCTCTGGACCATATACAGCAAGGAGTTACAGCTTTTATCTCTTGCCATTTCTTCTGAAATAACCAACAAGATTTGAAAATCATCCTTTAGAGAGAATGCAAATGGCTGTCACCTACTCCTTGATGTCCATTTGTCACAGTTGCATTTTGTTTAAAGCCTAGGTCTACTGCTTGATGCTTTTGGCTTTAGTACATCCCTGCCACAGGTGGTTGTTCCCAAACTGTGAATGTTTAAGCAAACTTTAAGAAAATACTTTTTGGTTTAATGATAGTACCCTAAGATGATATTATAATCAAGAAGGAACAAGTATAGGAAAAGAAAAATATTAAAGACAGCATATCAACTAAAAAACAACAACAACAACAACAACAACAACAACAACAACAACAAAACAGTGAAGCCAGAGCAACATGGATGAGCAGATTCAGGTTGGGAAATAAGGACAATCTGGACTAAACAAACCCTGAGAGAGAATGATGGTAAAACTTTTTAGGTTTTGTTCTATGTATGACTGGAAACATTAGAAACTAAGCAAGACATGTGCTTTCTCTGGCTCTCAGAAGATAATTTTTATATAGGTTGGTTGCTAATTAGAATGTACAAAGCACCAGAGGTCACATTGAATCATACACATCTTTTCAGAAAGTACAAGAGTTGAGAGTAGAGTTGGTAATGAATTCTCCACAGTTTAGTGTAGAATGTCTTGCTGACATTCTAGTGTAGGACTTATGCTGGAACATAAGGTGTCATATTTTCTGAGGAGATACAGCAGCTACACAGTAGATCAAGAATAATAATACACTTTTGGTGTTTCAACATGAGCAAATGATGCATGACCCCACAAGTTTATGGGCAGAAACATATGCAAAGGACAAATATGAATTTATTGTAAATTTCTTCCTTTGCATGCACATTAGACACTAGAATAAAATGTTAAATGGAAAGTTGTATCAATCCACCTGGAAGAGAAAGCAGTAGATAAATTGAATAAAAATGAATATACATGAAAAGCTTTGCATGAATGGAAAAGGCAACTAAAGGTTGAAATTTGGCCAATAACATTGTTGAAGAATGGATCAAAATATCAAGGATTTGATTATAAAGGTTGGGACAAGAAGACATAAACCAACTCACAAAGAAGAGAATACTCCATGGAACATGGTAGGAATGAATTCAGAGATTAAAATCTCTAAAGAGAAAGATTTTGAAGATGTCCTTAAAATTTTCTGACAATAGAACAAAGTAACAGATTTTTTTGTTTGTTTGTTTTGTTTTTGTTATTCTTTTAAGCTTTTATCACAACTTGACTGGGTCCTGAAGGACTTGATTTATCCTTAATAGACTAAGGACTGAGTTTGAGCCAAACGGCACAATAATAAATAAGTGAATTAATCCCTTTCTTAAAGTTTGGTAATGTACATCCAAGTTACAGCAAGAAAGGACTGGAAAAGAAAAAAAAAACAGCTGAGAAATAAAGGATATTGGTTGTGGTTTGGAGAACCTTAGCAGGGAAGGAGGAAAGAATGATGAAGCTGAACTTCGAGAGTAGAAGTGTCAAAGGGAAATATATTTATCTTTCATTTATTATGCTTTTAAGAAGCTACAGCCACCACCCAACCTCATTACTACAGCACTCTTCACATGGCTCCTGTTATATTTATGTGGGTAGATGTTAGCCATATAAATATATAGAACACATAATTACCTCATTCTCTCAACACTTACATTACATTAACAACAGCACCTGCTCTGTTGGAATATCCATTTAGGAACCTGACTTTTCAAGGTAGGTAGAATTTTATTAATCTTTCTGAATCACTGTCTAGGAAGTCGCTGGCACAGAATGGCTACTAACTTTTGACTTAATGAATAATTCAATAGTAGGGTCCAGAATAATGTTCTCTACAAAAGTTTGAGAAGCCTTGTGATGACTGAAGTGTCCAAAATAACACATAACGACAGCAGTCAAGAACATTGAAGAAAGGAAGGAATTCCCTCAAAGGAGTGAAAATTGCACTTACTCTCCAAGGAAAGTGGACAACAGTGCTGCCAGTATAATCTTATTAGAGTCCCTTGGGATCATTAATGTTGCTCTTAGTCCTTTTATTGAAGCATTAGACAGAGACAAAAATCACAAATATAAGGAGAAAAAATTCAGCTCACATTTCCCCCAATATGATATTTACAACATCTCAAAATTACAACTGTTTTCACCAATTCATCATATTAAATTAGTAATTCTAAGTCATCCTCTCTGAAAGCCTTAATAATATATGCCACTTTTTCATTTTCTTTACATATCCAAGATAATTCATTGTGGGTGTTGGGGGGTAAGGGCTGGGAGAGTATATCTTACACTATTAAGAAAATATACAAATGACCTTAATGGAAAAAGCATCTTTTCAATTGCCTTTTGAAACTGAATGTTTGGTTCAGTTCATTACATTTTCCATCTGCTCCTGAATCTCTAACATCTTTCTCATTCCAATGTCAACATAATTGTCAAGGGTCTTATTCACACTCAGTTGAAATATGATGTCAATAGTATTCAGAAATTACTATATATCTGGATCTTTTAAATTCATGGACCATTTGGAACAGAAAATATCCCTGCACACCCATCCAACCATCTATTAAATAGATCCTAGTCAGTATAAATCCAAAGCCTTGAAATTTTCACTTATAGTCCATTAAGATCCAAGTTCTGATTTTGATACCTACTTCAAATATACCAAATTTATTCAATCATGAAAAACATAGGAGAATATGTTCCCACACTTGTCTGTCCTTCTATAGAATGAACTAGTAGAATGAACATAATTAAGGGAATCCCCATGACTGCTTGCAGGGTAGCAGAGCCCAATGATGTCCCAGCTCTTTATGGTGCAGAGCCACTTCTAAAAATCCCAGAGTAGGAATTGTGTACTTGAAGTTGGTCATTATTTTTAATATAACCAAAAGAATGAGTTAACAGGCTCAATCACTTGGTTATGCCTTAATACTACATATAATTTTGGTCTTATGAAATTCTCACATGTTTCTTATGGCATATATTAATCTGTTTCAGTAGCAACTTGTTAATTGGTTATTTCTATATTATCTTCCAAAACTGTATACTTCTTAGAGGAATATTTACTCCCTGTATGCCTTATAATTTGTTGACCCAAAGAAAATTCTACTTTGATGTATACCTATTCATATCAGTAAAGTATTACCAACAGATTTCCATGGCTGAATAAATTTTCTTTATAAGGAAAATACATCAAAGAGGAATAACCACCTTGACACCTTGTACAAAAGGATAGAAGTATATTTGAATGCAAAAGGCTGGTCTGAATAAAATCTAATTTGCTTTTTAAAAGGTCCCTGAATTGGGTCATGAAAATTAATATCCCGTGCAAATTAAAACCTCCATGCATCTCAGTGCTCTTCAATTGTTTGAATTAATCTCTCTTCCAATGGGGGCATTGGTTTTCAGGTAAACTCTTTCCTCTCATATGTGTTCATTGTTCATGGACTATGAGATACACAACACACAACCTCTGTTAGACTTGTGAACAACCAACACTATGCTCAAGCATTTCCCCTACAAAGCCCACTCACACTGCTTAAATATACTTAACATATCTTCCTTTGAAATCATAAGATGCCATCTTCAAGACTTTACTTTATTAGAAAAATTGTTGTAAAACACAGTGCAGTGCATGTTGTACCTGCCATTTGAAGCTTTAATGTGATTTCCTTTAATATATATTATATATATGTATATATATACTATTTGTACATATATATTTAATTTAATATTATTGCTAGATTTATATTTTGTGTTTTGAAAATTTTTATTTATTTACTTATCTACTTAAAAAGTCCATGTTTTCTATTGACATTGCCTATGGAAATAATTGATAACATTATTTCATTTACATAATCAAAAATTTTAAATTCTTTTCAAAATTTCATGTATTACAATTAAGAGAAGTTATTGACAGAGGCTACAGGAGAGAAATCCTAGTCAAATACTTCATTTACGCCAGTCAGTGGTGGCACTTTAATCCCAGCACGTGGGAGGCAGAGGCAGGTGGATTTCTGAGTTCGAGGCCAGCCTGGTCTACAGAGTGAGTCCAGGACAGCCAGGGCTACACAGAGAAACCCTGTCTCAAAAAAAAAAAAACAAAAACAAAAACAAAAACAAAAAAAACAAAAACAAAAAACAAAAAAACAAAACAAAACAAAAAAATAAAATATTTAATTATTTTCTTTCTGTTTTTCATGATCTATAATTCTTAGCATTTATTCTGAGAAAAATTTCACCCAGGATAGAATTCTAAAGGACTTACTTAGTAAAAGTCAATAAATAAAATGCTTTGAAATGCACTGGAAATGACTGAGAAAAATAGACCCTAAGTGTCGTCTGGTTTCCACTTCCTTCCACATTGCTTAGTGTTTATATATGAAGGGTTAACTTTATCTCTGAAACGATTGCCAGGGTAAAATTAGATTAATTATATTGGGAGGAGTAAGAAGAAAAATAACAACTGAATTTAACAGCATCTTTCCACTTATATAAAAGTGCTTGGCACTAACTTTAATAACAGAACACCTCACAGGCACTTTCCAGAAGAGACGATGACAGCCTCTATGTAAACACGTCAGAAACAAGAGTTGTGTTTTATAAAGTTTCATTTGGACATCAGTGGGAGTATCCCGGCTTTTCAATAGGAAAAATACACACATTGCTTATTGCCGTATATTACTGATTATTAGCAAGTTATTTGGGTAAATATACCTTTTGACTTTAACATAAGATAATCATATCCCATGGCTCTTAGATTTAAAATTTTACCTTCAGACTTGAGGATTTATGAAAATTTCTCTTAAGAAATATTTTCCTCTGAATATCCTTCTTTGAGGTCTTACCACATAGCTTAGAATTAATTCCTTCTTCTAAGTTGTCTACACCTACCTCAGGTCTATCTGCCTCCTTGTTATATCTTCAGTGTTGCTCCTTAACTACATATTCAAAACTCTCACACTTATATGCATGCTCATGTGCATGCACACGTGTATATGGATGCACATGCGTACTCACCTCACACTCACTGGCAATGGATAAGTTCTCAACATCAAGCCAAGTACTCATTTACAAACACTATTAGTTTGACTTCCATATACACGAAGAACTTGACAGGGTATAAAAACACAATAATAATAAAATTTGAATAAACTACACATTTCAGCTCAAACCTTTTAACACTGAAAATTTGAGAGCCCACTGTGATAGCTTTTCTTCTTGTTTTTGCCTCCTGAACTCTGTGAATAATCAAGTACCTTCAAAAGATCCCTAACTTGATGTGTAACTGTCATCAAGCCATACTATGAATATAGTCAACAAGAGTTCCTTTCTTTTATAGTATTTTGTTTTGTAAATGCTACTAATGCATTGATTATCAGTAAAATTAACTTGTTTTTAAATTTTATTGGGTTTAAACCAAATGATACATGACACTGGAAAAGTTTCTCTGATTCCTAATAAACCACCTACCATCATTTTCTTCTCTATCATCGTTCTTCCTCCATGGAGAGCAACTCGTGAAATCACAGGCTCTTTGGAGAGAAACTGCATCATATATAGCCCTCTCCCAAATTGGAATGTAATCATAAATTTTTGTTGTTGAAGTCTCTTTTTGAAAAATAGAAATAAAATCTTTAATAACATACCAAAAGTCTTATTTTTACAAGTCAAAAAGAGTTTACCCAAATGGCTACTTAAATGAAGATACAATTCCAATTAAATATGTAGTTCTGACCTTATTGCTATAGTAACCAATGGTTTTTTGAACCAGAGAAATTAGATTACAATAACAATTAATGCCTGAACGTAGTTATTTCTGAAAGGGCTTGCCCCGGTGTGTTACCATCTGGTGGGCATTTTGGGGCTAGAATTAGTAACTATTTATTAAGTGCATCAAAGTTCTTCATTAAGGTTCACACTTCATTACCTACCTATTTATATATACATACCACATGTTTTTTAAAGAAGTACTACTTGGAAAATGAGAACACCAGTGTAGTGGCTATTCCTGGTTGTCAACTTGACTATGTCTGAAATGAATTACAATCCAGAATTAGAAGGCTCACCTGTGGTCCTAATCTGGAGGCTGAGAGATATAAGTTTCTGACCTGAATCTTGGCATGGAGACCTTGAAGAATAGTGGCTACGAATCCCATAGGATTAACATAGAAAGCTCTATGAGTTCAAGGTCATCCGGGGTTAAAGGTGTGGTGGCACACACCTTTAACCTGGGCCACATTTTTTGCTGGAGACCTATATAAAAACATTGGAAGAAGGAAGGCTCTCTCTGCTTCGCCTGCTTGCCTTGTGGGACTGAGCAATTGCTGGATCCTTGGACTTCCATTCACAGCTGCTGCCGTGACTGTTGTTGGGAGTTGATTGTTGAGAGTTGGACTACAAACTGTAAGTCATCAATAAATCCCTTTACTACATAGAGACTACCATAAGTTCTGTGACTCTAGAGAACCCTAACTAAGACAACCAGGTATTCTACTTTGTTTCTTTCTGCCTTATTCTTTAAAGATAATATTTCTCACTAAGTCTGAAACTTGTCTGGAAGCTTCAGAGATGCCTCATCTATGGTCCGTCTTAAAATGTGCCTGCAGGTGTACCTACCTGGCTCTTCCTGTAGATACTGGCATCTGAATTAGTGTCCTCATGTTTGCATAACAAGCTCTCTTATCCACTGACACATCTCTTCACCTCCTAAAATATTCGTTTTTTAATAAAAGAACTAAGATAATATAAGAAAACAAGAACTCACACTATTAAATTATGATTCTATAGAAAATCAACCACATATTTTCAAAGTCAAAATAGAATAAAACCAACTCTCTAGAGTGATTCAGTTGTTTTCCTAATGCGTGTCATGATGTCAGCATGCCGCACTGACCTTTCTTGCTTGCATTTGCAGTTCTAGTATGAAAAGGTCAAACCATGCCCCTGTTATGAACCAATTACCTATTACTGGTAACAGGGCAGGATTGACAAGCCAAGAAATGGTTGCTGTCTGTACATCTAGCTTAGGAAGGATAGAAATTTTTTAGTGATTAATAAAGACCCAATGGACAAATGTTACATGCATTTACACTTTAAAGTAATTGAATTTTATGCAGTAACCCAATAATGTGAATTAGACACACAGATCATCTACCTTTGCTCCTGATGACCCAGTCTTGAGTTGAACATCTCACCTGTTCTCTTAATTTGATGCTTTTAGGGAAAATAGTGATCACCTATTTTCAGTTTGAATTTCAAGCATGGTATTACCCTAAAAAACATCTAATCACCACATTTTCAAGAGCAAACTACTAAAAAAGAATACAAAACATATGCGAAACAAAAACAAACAGAGTCAAGTTTTGTCTACTTTTGTGTCTTGAATAGAAAACACAGAATATTCACCAATATGAAATCATAATTTGTGTTCTCAGCAATGATTATATATCACTGGCATGTATTCATTGTGTTTTCATTAAAATTCTGGTGCTTTGTTTTTTGAGTTGCAATTCAAGGATCATATAGCTTTCTGAATGATTCTGAAGCATGTCCACATTAAACAACTCCTGGATGAGAAACAGAGAAACAGAGGAGCTTTCCACTAATGGGGACGTGTGTCATGATTTCCAAGGCTTATTTCGGGATAAGGTATCACCATGGCAATGTGAAATTTTAACAATATTTAACCAAAGAAAGTGACAGCAACAGGCTTATCAAAACAAAGATGCAATTCTAAATAATTGGCATTCAATGCTAATGCCCTCAAATAGATAGCATGTAAAGGAAAACAGAAAAAGTGGCAGATGCGTCTGGATAGACTTGTAGTTTTACGTATAAACTAGATAGGGCTCCACTTGTCATACTTTGCTTTAAAGAGGAATGTAGATGTTGACAGGAAGGTATTTATGGACGTCACTAATATAATCATTGGTGATATTTGACTTGGTTTTATTCTGAGGAAATGCTATGAAGGGAGAAATAAAGTTATTCAGAGTCATAATGTATTCCATCGCTAAACTGCACCATTTGACTGCCCATGTTATTCACCTGTCCTGAAGACTTCAGTGCTGCCTGGTCTAACTGTAAGATCTCATAACACAACATCTAGTAGGGGAGCTTTGCCTGGAGGCCTCCTATTACTTCAGTTCCACTGGAGAAACATTTAAAAATGACTCAACAATTATTTACTTCTCCTATTTATTCATGGGGAGGTCTCCTTGAACTTAAAAATAGCAGTTTCTACCCTGTGACACCTAGACAGCTCTGACAGCAATGGGTGTCTATTCAGGCTGCATAGAGGTTTCAGTTTCTGTAGTAATTACTTTTCTACCAGTGCAATAAAACACTGTGACAAAGGAAAGGAGAGATGGAAGGAATTATTTGGGGCTTAAGTTTCCAAAGGAAGGGATCAGATTCCATCACCAGTATTATGTGGAATCAAGGCAGCAAGAACTAGACATGGAGGCAAGTCCAGCATCCAAGAGCTCACACTTTGATCCAATATCAGGAAACAGAGGTAGGGAGGAGCAGATACACACACATTTACACATACACACACACACACACACACACACACACACACACACTTACACACACATACAGAGAGGTGGGGAGGAATGAAGGAGGGGAGCAGGGAGGGGGGGCAGACAGAGAGAGAGACACACAGATAGAGAGAGAGACAGAGAGAGCAACCCAAAATGTCACTTTTGAAACCTCAAAGCCTGTCTGCTATGACATACTTCTCCCAGAAAGGTGACTCCTCTTAAGTTTCCCAAACATTCACCAACTGAATTATACAAGTTCCAGAGACTACTAGACCATCTTATCCAAACTACCAAGGCTTGATCTCCAGAACAATAACATTATGGTACAACACCACGTGCATAGAAACCAAGATCTGTGCAAATCTGTAGGACAGTTCAAACCTCTTGAAATTTCTTTAGTTACCTGTATGACACAAGTCAAAAATGTCCATTCTCTGGGAGGAATCACTCTCTTATTCATTCAAAGAGTAGAATATTTATTTTGAGGAAGTTTATAAAGGTATATGCAGGCTCTCTTATTGATAAGTCATTCATATTACTCATGCTCAAAGCAACTGCTTCGAATGCAGTATATCAAATGTGATTTTGAGGTGGATGTTTCATACATTACAAGAAGCAATTAAGTTTTCGTTGTGTTGCCCACTGGCTTTGTAGGGCCTAGCTTCACATGCTGTGAACTCTTGGGAACATTTTGATGACTTCTACAGCAGCCCTCTAAATTTCTTTTTTCATACCAAACTACTGTTCCACTTTCTAAAACTTTTTTTTTTCCTGCCATATTGCACCGTTTCTCAGTTGAAGTGCCTGGAACACCATCTGGCACACAGCCAGAAGACAGAGCAAAGTCCATAATGGTTTGTCAACAGTGTGTTTTCCCTGAGTAGGAAACAGCAGGACATATGCTGTGGTTCCCAGTCTCTTTTGTACTCCAGTGCAAATGGCATATCTCCAGGAGTTGGGATGCACAAAGAGGGGCATATTTTAAATTAATTTTAATTATTTTTATTTTAATCATTTTATCTTCAATAATAGTAATTTTTATTTATTTTTATAATTAATGTTAATTTTTTAGAAATTTTAAACATTTAGACAAAGAAATATTATCTCGTATATTGTAGATTTTCTTGTGACTTGTGGTTTTATCTAACATTTTTAAGCATATGACTATATATTATAGTGCATGATAACTAGGGCATCAAGCATAAATCCCATTTGTAATTTACGGAGAAGTGTTAATTAATGATATGATGCTTACACTAGAAATTGGAGTATCAAAAATATATTAAGGTGTAGGAGATACATGTAGATTGTTGGTTAAGAGCACTCACTACTGTAGCAAAGGACTTGAGTTCAGGTTCCATTGTTCAGATTGTAGTTCACAACAGTCTAGAAGATGAGATCCTTCTGGCCTCCATGGATATTGCAAACAAATAGGACACCTATACACATACTGGTTTACATAGCTTAAATATAATATACATAAGTACTTTTCAGCACATAGAAAGATAATAACAACTATTGAAAATTATATAAACCCCTATCATAGTAAACTAGCCTTATTTGTTTTCCTGTGCCTTTGTAGAAATGAAAGTTTCGGTAGATTATATTCTAGCCAATTTATATCAAAAATGTTGATTCTGGAAAACTTTACCCAAAAATGTTAAATGAAAAAAAGATTATGACACAAAGATTAGTTTCTCAGCTGTTGGAAGAATTTAATATAAATATGCTAATTCACTATTTATATGAAAAATGGTATAGAATATCCATCATATATAAGATATTGTTGAAAATCTGGAAGTTCGTCATCTTCTATTTGTGGACTTGAAATCGAATCAGTTTTTTTCTTAAATGCCTGAAAGAATTTAGTTTCTAGGTACTTAGAGGATTTAGTCTCTTTACACATCATTTGTCAGTTCATGTTTTATATTTCTTTGAGATTCAATTTTGATAAATTGTATGTTTCCAGGAACATATCATTTCATACGGATTTTCCAATCTGTTGTTATATAGTTGTTTATAACAGGTTTTCATGACTTTTGTGTGATTACGGTCTCCATGTTGTTATTAAAGTTATTTGAAACATAATTTTTTCTACCTTAATGTAGATAATATATTATTTCTTTCAAAATATTAATTCTTTGTTTTGACAATCAATTGTATCATTGCATTGGTAACATTTTTTACATAATAACACCCAAAGTTCTTAAGAGGCAATTAAAAACAAATAGCATTTAGAATACATGAAAAGATCCTATATTTTTATACAAAAATGTTAAAAATACTCCCCAGTATAATATATAAATATTAATGAGAAATGCTAAATAGAAGTTGAAGGTGATTTCTTATATGCCCTATGGAAAGCATTCATATCATTAAAATATCCATATTTCCCCAAAGAATACATATTTATATTATAATCCACATCAAAATTTCATGGCATTGTTTATTCACATATAAAATATAATTATGATCTCTGCATCAAGCAATGAAATTCTTCATTGGCCAAAGAAATCTTGAACAGCAACAAGACCTTAAGGTATCACATCAGATACTTCAAAACATAAGAAAAGGCTATAAAATCACATAAAATGGTAATGATATGAAATGGATACTTCGAACAATGAAGCACAATTAAGAAATCAATATAAAAGCCAAGAAGTTAACTGTATTTTCTGCTTTGAAGACTCTCTCTCTCTCTCTCTCTCTCTCTCTCTCTCTCTCTCTCTCTCTGTGTGTGTGTGTGTGTGTGTGTGTGTGTGTGTGTGTGTATTTCCATGAACAATGGACACAGGGATGGAACCCTGCCTTTCCACATATATACCAAACATTTTGTACCAAAGTACAAAATAATTACAAAATCATTACAAAAATGAACTGGAGATGCTCATGTAAAATGGACAGACATTTCAAGGAATAAAGTTTGAGAAGATGTATATCCTCATATTAAAGTATAAACATGATCACTTTGTCTCATTATATATAAAATTAACACTAAATAGATAAAATTGCTTAAATGTACTATTGAAAATATAAAGCTACTATAAGGAAGCATAGCAAAACTATTTCAATAACCTAGGCCAGGATTTTTCACATATATCAAAAGCAGAGGAGACAACTTATAGACCGAGAGAAGTATTTGCAACTGTGCATATGAATAAATTCCAAAATTATAAAATGTAATCTTTGAAGAAGTATAAACTACTCCATAGAAAAATTAAACCATTTTAAATGAGCAAATTATCTAAGTAGGTGGTATTCTCAAAGACAAAATTAAAAAGCCTTCAACATAATTATTCATCAATGAGCCACAAAGCAAAACCATCATTTATTTCACTTAAAACTTGATTTAAAAAGTTATCTAAAGCTGGGCAGTGGTGGTGCACACCTTTAATCCCAGCACTTGGGAGACAGAGGCAGGTGGATTTGTGAGTTCGAGGCCAGCCTGGTCTACAGAGTGAGTTCCATGTCAGCCAGGGCTATACAGCGAAACCCTGTCTTGAAAAACAAACAAAAAATTATCTAAAATAACATAAAAACTTACAAAAATTCTTCCCTGAAAACAGCAAGAAATCATAGTGAAATAAAGGCAACACACAGTTTTTTTTTCTCAGAATGTGATATTAGAAAAATCACCAAGTAATTTCATCAAAAACTTCTACATAATCCAACAATCGTACATCTTGGTTACCACATCCCAAAAGTAATAACATTTTATATTTGCACTTCAATATTTAAGATGACCATGATTTACAATCAGCATAAAGCTCCTTTTCAATATGAATGGATCAAGAGGATATACATTGATAGAATGAACAACTGCCGGGCCATAGAAGAGTGTAGTCATTTCATGTATGAAAATAAAACTGAATATACTGGATTGTATAGCGAGTGAAGTGAGTGAGACTCAGAAGATCCCACTCATATTTATTATAATCTAGAACTTTTTAATTTTGTGAAGTAGTTACGAGTGGCTGGAAAGTGGAGAAGAGAGATGATTTAGGTCAAGATTAGCTAATTGGCATAAGCATACATTTACCTAAACATAGTAAGTTTTGGTTGTTTAATATAGATAACAATAAATAAATTTATTGTACAAGGAAGGACAGACAGAAAGGCTCTTTTTTTAGTTGTAAATGTTTAAAATGATTGACAACGCTGATTGCCATGACAATCATTATACAATTTATCCATAAATTAAACATAACAATTAAAGATAAAATTATAGTTGAATAATAGTATTTTTGTAGGTATCTGTGAGGATAGGAATGGCATTGAACCCATAAGGTTAGATATTTGAATGTTTTATCTAGGTTCTTGGAACTGTGTGATAAACTTTAAAAGATGTGAACTTCAGGAGATCCGTCACTGAAGGAAGGCTTTGGTCTGTCCAAACCTCCATATCATTCCTAGTTGTCTCTCTATCTCATGCCTGTGGATCAATAAGCTCTCAGTTTCCTGCTAGCACACTGCCTGCTGCATAAAGTGGTCATAGAATCTAAGCTGCTAAAACTGTAAGCAAAAAACAAACTCTTCTATAAGTTACGTTTGTCTTGATGTTTATCACAGTACTAGAAAATTACCAGAGGCAGTATTCCATAGAAAGATCCCTGTGCTGAGTGTACATAGCAGCAGAAAACAATGGTGGTACTGATGATAATGATGGTGGTGATGAGGATGATGATGATGATGATGATGATGATGATGATGATGATGATGGTGGTGGTGGTGGTGGTGGTGGTGGTTGGGAGGTAAAATAAACAGGAAAATGTAGGAATTATCTTGTTGTGGCTGTAGTGGAGAATGGTAATAGGAGAAAGAAGGAGACTAGAGAGTATAGGAATCAGGATCAGAATAAGACTCAGTAGGAAAAGTGCAAGCTTAACAAGAGTAGGCATGGCGTATTACTACACAGCATAAATAATGGTTGAGAAGATAGGAAGGAAATACAATTATGAATGATGTGATAATCTACTTGAATAGGACCATAGGTTCAAGGAGTAGGCTAAGGCAGAAAGTGTGGAATGATTGGTAGAGTCACAAGGCTTGACAAGATAGAGAGTGAAAAAAGTAATTAGATACAGTTAAAATGATAAATTACCTCATTTTCTGTCTATTATATCTATAGGACATCACTTTAGGAAACCTTTGACTTCAACTTTGGATAAGACACTCACCAGTCAGAGTAGTTGTGTTAAAACAGGCCAAGGACATATTTTAGATACTAAACATTGATTTTATTTAGAGTGGATGACTGGAAGGTGTGAGTAGATGAGACATTTTTAATAACCTCAAAATGGCTTCTGAAATGTGAATGTAGAAGAGAAGTTATAGAGAAGTTCAAATGACAGCATTAGTATTTCCTAAAGGATGAAGACCGAGCTATAAAAGGTAATAAGTAAAGAAAACTCCACAGTAGGTTCTCTGAAAATCTTATTAAATAAATGGTTCTATTTGAAGACGAAAGTCACCTGTGTTGTTGATGTGCTAAACTCAACTTGTTATCAGGAAATTTTCCTCTTGTAACACCAACCTGCTAATGTGTTTCGAATTCTATTAATGAGTACCATGAAACTAAACTTACTTTAACACCTGCCAAAAAATTTGCTAATAACACAAAAGCTGTGAAATGAAATCAACTTTGAAAATCTCTATCCATTCTAATTTTTAACTAGGTTAAAAACAGTGATATAATTCAGTTGGTGTGTTCAAGCTGACAAGAGCTAGAACCTATGTGTATTCTGTCACAATTTTGAGTTTAGGGATATTATCTTGTAGCTTAAAATTAATGTTGTGTGGGGCAGTGGTCTGTTCAGGCAACCTGGGCCCAGTCGAGTATAAATCTGGAACTCTGGTGACCAGTGGGCAATAATTTCTGCCTGCAAGGGATGGAAGGAGTTCGGCCATGCCTCCTGGGTCCCTCGCTCCTGTTTCAGTCACAACCTGTCACAGCCCCCCGCAGAAGATGTGTATTCTGTCACATAGACAATACCCCAAGCTCCCAGTATTCTAGCTGTACCCTACCCCCAGACATCTGACCACAGACAGATAGTCCCGCCTCACAATATTAGGGGCTGTTAGCTCCCTCCTCTCTCTCTTGCCCCCCTCTCTTTCTTGCTCTCCCTTCTCTCTTGCTTTCTTTCTTGCTCTCTTCCTCTTTTCTTTTCTTGCCCTCTCTCTTCCTTTCCTCCCTTCTCCTCCCTCTCCTTTCTTTCTCTCCACATGGTCATTGCCTGCTTCTTTTCTCTTTCCTATAATAAAATATCTTACAACTATGCATTGCCTCCTTTTAACTAACATGTCGTGCAGCCCCAGCATCAGCAGCAAAGAGACCCAGGCCATCAATATGGCTGGGAGTATTCACAGAAGTGATCAAATTCTATAAAGACAAGTTTATTTGATTTTCCTCCATCAAGATAAATGGTTGTTAAACATTTAACGAGATATCACTGCCCAAAACAAACCAAGGAATTTTTTATTCAATAAAGATAAACCTCTTTTCTTTTAATTCTAAACTTTAGCTCTCATTCATTTGTATGACAGCCATGTCTTTACTTAGTAAAAGTATATTCAATAACTCATTTTTATTAATAAGTTCACAAATTATTCTGGCCTGCAGCTGCCACCAGTGAGGAATGAGTTGCTACAAATGACAGATTCTTCAAATCTATGACACCTAGGAAAGAATCTCCTACTCAGTGAGAACATGCCATAAGTTGTTTGGAAACCCACGATTTTTGTCTTAAACATAGGTAGAATATCTGCTTCACACCATCATTTGGGAAATGGAGTAAACTCGTGACTGATTATATCATAGTCAATAATCAATGCTCAGCAGATTTGTCTTTTCCTTGCACACTCTTCAACACAACCACAGCTATCTGAAAGGCTGTGGCTAAATACAGAATAAATGTGCTTTCTTGATTGGGAATAGAACTAGTTATTTTTCCTGTTGCATCAGTAAATCCCTGAAAGTAAAACAACTTGAGGGAGGGAGTGTCTATTCTATTTACACTTCAAGCTTACAGTCCATCCTGACAGGAAAGTCATGTGAGCTTAAGGAACATGAGCTTAAGGTGGTCTTGGAGCATCCACAGTCAGAAAGCAGAAATTGATGTGTGTCATTGATTTTTCTAGCTCTCTCCTTAGACGGAGAAACAATCTGAAAGAACAGCACCTTTCAATTCCACAGGAAGACCAACAGCATCACTAACTTGAACCCTTGGGGAGTGAGAGTCCCCACTGAATCATACCCATCAAAGAACATACAAGGGCTAGATCTAGGCCTTTCTGCACATATGTAGCAGATGTGCAGCTTGCCCTTCATGACTGCAAACAATTGGCGGTGGTGGGTTTGCATCCAAAATGCTGTTGCCTGTCTGTGAAATATATTCCTCTATTTGTGTGTGCTAGGGCGTGGGGTTACCCAGGATGTGGAATTCACTTTCCCAGAGAAGTGGAGGAAGGATGGTGGAGAACTTGTGTGTATGGGAGGAGCATCAGGAGAAGGGACAGTGAGCAGGATATAAAATGATTTTTTTTTAAGAGAACAGTGCCTTTCTCTTTTAGAGTGACCTTGCCTTCTCAAAATCTAATACGAACAACTGATAGTTATTAATAGTTTTAGTTATTAATCAAATCTAAATTATTGTTGGTAGGTACGCTCAGAGGTTTGTATCCTAGAACAATC
This sequence comes from Montemys delectorum, assembly GCA_019843815.1. NCBI lineage: Eukaryota > Metazoa > Chordata > Mammalia > Rodentia > Muridae > Montemys > Montemys delectorum. The sequence continues at coordinate 43,148 of JADRCD010238693.1, forward strand.
TAGATCCTGTCAAACTGACAGCAATAACCATCAAGTACAGACTTAATACTTCCTTGTGCTTAGGAGGTAACATGATTTAGAGCAGTTATATGTTATATACACAACTTTCTTGATATTTATTTTAAAGAAGTATCCTTTGCTCTTTTGTTTTTTATTTAATTTTACTTCTATTTCATGATAATCTTTTTATGGATTCATGACATAATTCTTGCTCTCACTTTTTTATTTTCTATTGACTTTATTCTTTCTCTCAATCCTCTTTGTAGGCTTAGAGTTCTTAAAACCTACTTGAATTAGGGTTCTCAAATGCTATGATGCCCCCACTTCTAACTTACTGTCTAAGATAGGGAGCAAAAGATGGTAAATAAGATAAGGGGATGTGGACAAACCTGTTTAGAAGTAGTTCTTAGGGAAGATTCCAATCTCTGTTTCTTAGAATAACAGCAATCTGCTTCAGTAGTGTGAGGGTGCCAAACACAAATCAACAGCAGTGTCAGGATCCAGCAGAAACAGCCAGGTCACCAAATAATCAGCAAAAGTCAACTGGAGTGACCAGAACCAGCTGGAAAGCCAGAAGTTCTGTGCTGTGCCTCTCTCAACTAAGTGAGAATCAGCAAAGATGGGAGATCAACTACATGAATGATCCCAGAGCTAGCTATCCAAGTCCTGCATGTCAATGTCCATCGAATCCTACTATACTCTCTGCAAACATTGTGTCCTCCCATAGGTCTTGCCTCAACCAAACAACATATGTGTCTGTGTCACAGGACACTCTCAATCCTTTTTTACACTCTAGTGACTTTATTCTTTCGCTCAATCCTCACAAGACATTACTACTTCCACGTCACCTCTTATTTTCTCATGAAGGGATTGAAATTACGCATTTAGAGAAATATAGAGATTTCTCTCCTGCTCCCATCTCTTACACCATATCTATTCTGCTAGTTGCTCATGTAGACATTTAAAAATGTCAGCAGGTGTCATGTGGTAAACCTGGTCATTTAGAGCTCCTGGGGTTTTGTTATTTTTATTACTTTTAGATAATAATATATTATTATCTAGAAAATACTAATATTTCTTAATATTAATATGAATGACATTAATATTATATTAATGTCATTACTATATGTTGCTCTTTTTCATTGGTTTTGCTCACTTGTCAATGGGTTTGTCTGAAACATATAGGAAACCTCCAACTTGCTTCAGCTTATTATAGACAGACTGCTTATTTTTTCATGATGTCACAGTGAATCTATCTGTGTTGTGTATTTATCTTGTATCTCTTTTGATAACATATTTGATTCTTGGTTTGGACACAATGTGAAGGATTGAAGTTTCTCAAATTAATCTATATGTGACTCATAAAACAGAAAAATATTCCAATTATTATTTTTATTTGTTTTACATTTTTCCTTCTAATTTTTCTCCATTGTATTTCTGACAGTACTTGTCAGTCAGCTGCTTTTAGTATTCATATTTAATATCTATGCTTGTTCTTTAGCTAAAATTCTTTTGCTTTAATGAAAAAAATTTAAAAATTATCTTAAACATATGTTGACCTACTTAAATAGAATTTCTCATGAAAACACACATACACACATGTACACACATACATACACATGCACACACACATACAAATTAATCAATGTATTCCCATTTATAACCCTATATTGAACAATAATGTATGGCTATTGTAATATACATGTTATTAGTATCTTAACAATATTCTAGGTTTTGCTTTCACTAGTTGAATTTTTAAGAATAATAAGAAAATTTATAAATACTTAACCATAAAGTGTTGTATTTTCTCATAGATTTACTATTTATTATTGATCATTATCTCCTGAAATCTCTGTTGGTTTCTGGTATTACATTCCAATTTTAGCAATTTCTGTAAGTCCCCACTACTGGTTCCAGATCCATTCTGTTTTTATCCATTTGGATATACTTTATCAATTAATATGCTATTGATTTGAAAGTACTGATATTTTCTCTAGCTTTCCTTGTACTTATATATTTACAAGAGTGAACTCCATCCTCTGGGTTCTGTAATCTTTGGCATACTTTCCAGTTCCTTTAAATATATTTTATGTAACCCAGTTTTCATGATTATTACACGTGGGAAGATTTGAGCGACTCTTCTTCCATGACACCTTAGCTGAGAATCAGATGGCTCTATTGTGAATCATTTCATATTTTTGCCAATATAAAAATGACACCTTCAATGTAAGAGAAAAATGTGTAAGTTCTGAGAAAATCCAGTTTTGTGAACTTGGTTTAAATTTTTAAATAAAAATATAATATGCTGCAAAATAAAATTTAAAATTAAAATTGATTCTTAAAATTGAAAATGCTCTGCTAATTTTACTTTCATCTTATTTTTAAATAAAAGTAGATACATTTTAATCATTATATTAATTTCATTTTTGTAATATGTTTATTCTTTTTGTTTTGTTTTATTTTTCTTTTCTTTTTTAAAATTAAACATTTTATTTGTTTACATTTCAAAAGATATCCCCCTTCCCTGGTACCCCTCCACCACTTCCCCGTCCCATCTCCCTTCTCTCCCCTCCCCTTTGCCTATAAGAGGGTGGTGCTCTGGCCACTCAATCACTCCTCCTCACTACTCTAGTATCCCCCAACACTGGGGAATCAAACCTCCACAGGAACAAGTGCCTCCCCTCCCTTTGGTCATCCTCTGCAACCTATGTATCTGGAGCCATGGATCCCTCTATGTATACTCTTTGTTTGATGGCTTATTCTGTGTTAGCAATTCACAGTTGAAGACAATTTAAATGTTTTTTCATATACAAAAGTTTATATATACATATACACGTTTATGTGTATATATATATATATATATATATATATATGTATACAGTTTCACATATATATAGTTTCAAATTGATAACTAGGTAAACTTTGCCTTAAATTCTTTAGAACCAAAGTGCATAGATATTTAATGAGGATATAGCTCAGCCATTATTCTGCTCCTATAACTAAAGACCACAGATTGGACACTTGATGAGAAATACACATTCATTAAGTTTATAATTATGCAGGCTGGCAGGCAAAGATTGTGATATGATCATTTTATAAAGGCCTCACTGTTGTAGCATGACACTCAATTACTCTCCCATAACTATGTTTTTCCTTTGAATACTCTGCAATGATTGTTTAAATGATCATGAAAGCGAACCTACATGTTACATTATAGAAAATATCAAAACTGCCCAATAGTATGTTATGCTCTCATATATGAATTTTAAGAGACAAAAGCATTTAGATCACAACATAAACATATTACTGAAAGAAAAATATAGACAATATAAAGGATTTTAAATTGCTTTAATACAATATGCATTTCATTGTGTCAATAGTAACAAAAATAGTTCTAGTCTGGGAATTTGGTTTATAATTTCTAGAAAGAAACAGGATTTCAATCTTATTGAGAGATTTTGAGTCATTTATGTAAGATTTACAATTCAACTTGTAAGATAAAAGTAATATAAAGATAAGAATAGAGAGGCATGTAGACCTGTCTCATTCTGACGATATTACAGTAACTTTTTTGGCATATGACATCTTTGTGATGAGGAAAATCCATCCAATCAGAATGAATTAGAGATACTTGCAAATTAAAGAGGGTAGATATCAAAAAGTCTGGTTGAGAACAATACAAGTGTCAAAAAATGCCAATTTAATTTCTCCTATCAAAAGTTCAGAATTCCTTAGTTTAATCACTAGGTTCAATACCAGTGTCTGGACTTTCATCATTCTAAACATTAACCTGCTTTTGTGACATGCTATTCAATCTACTGATATTTATTCAATCCTGCGCTTTTCTGTCTCATATGTGTTTTTCTATTTTTTATTATGTTAAGCAAATGTGATGTGTATTAATCTTAGAAAGCTACTGCAGTGGTTGCTATAAAAAGCATCATTGTATGCCTTACCTTCCTAAAGGAAGGTAAGCACTGTGCTTCACCTGCCTATGAGGAAGCTATGCCATGCTAAATGATTTTCTTCAGTGTCAATGTGGTCTCTCCTTCAAATATGTAGTTGTTGGAACCTAAAAGGCTCCAACATTTCATATTGCCTTCTAAATGTATTTCCATTATTAATTGGTTAATAGATAAAACTTTCTATAGATATATGATACCATGTCTTGGCTGGCAGAATGACTTGTACAAGTTACAGCAATGCAATTGAGTAGTGATGCTGCCAACAGTGAGATATTCTCCACTGTGTTGTCAGTGATGGGGAACAACCAAGTTTGTACTGCTTTGAGCCCTTTGAAACAAGTTTCTTTTGCTGTGTTAGATGGACTGAAAAGTTTCAGAAATAGTTCTATAATCCACAAAACATCAACTCCCAACTCTTATTCTAGCAGCAACCCATGAGAACATAGTGGGTACTCATCATTGTCTTTAAACAAAACACTCAAGCTATAAGCTGATCAGAACAGCCAGTCTGTAAAACAATTTTTGTAACTAGAGGTAGAGTAATAGCAAAGGAAACAAACCACTTTTAATAAATGTTTTTACTTTTACTCTTGTCACTTCATAATAAAATTCCTGTAAAGAACAACCCACTTCCTTCCTAATGCCCAGAGATACTTTTGAAGAATCCAAATGCTTTACTTCTGCAAATGTTATGAAATACGATGAATGTGTCTAAATATCTGTTACCCTTTCTCTTTCCTAGCAGCTTGAGTGACAATTAAAATGAGAGACTTTTGAGAAAGAGCTCCCTTTTCCCGACTGCTATACTTTCCTTTTCTCTGAAAAGATGTTTGTGTTTGACAACCCCAACAACAATTCTGGCTCTCTATCAACTGCGTCCCAGTCAGCAAACCTCTCACATCTCACCTGAACATCACTGAACATCTGCCTTTTGATGCTTGGGTGCTACATTAGCCTCTCCTTGTGCCTAACTGACCAGGTCCTCTAGCATGGAATGCTCATGACAACTAGCATTACTATAGATCAAATAGGTGCTTCTCACCTTTGTTTTTCCCCTCCCATCAGTCTGTCCTCATTTTTATCTCCTTCCCTTGGAACACCAGTTGTTACAACAGTTGGCCCATCAGCCCTCCTTGGAAATTATGGAGGTGTGGTACTGTAGCCTTTGCACTAGCCAGAATCTAATGGCTCAGTTAATGGAAGACTTACCTACAGTTAGTGATTTCTTCAATTTGAATTTTCACTGTATCAGAGGGCAGATAATTTCCATAGTGTGATTAATAAGGACACATCACATGACTAAAACCATTACATTTGAAGATACAAATGGCTCTCACTCTAAGCCATCCAATAATTCATACCTTGGAAGCTCCATATACTTGTGCTTCTGTATCTTTGTTATTATGAACAAGACAAGACCCTCCTATACACACATGTAATAGGTACAGTGTATAAATTGAGTGAAGCAAAGCCTAACTATCAAATGTGTGTCACAGCAGTACTTGATAACTGTTTACTAAAGACAGCTGTATAGATTTCATGGTTTTAAAGAAAGAGACAGAGATATAGAGAGAAATTTATGCCCAAAATGCTTCTGCCCTTGAAATTAAATACTAAAACTTTATAAATAAAAGTATTATTCACCTATACCTTCCATATATGTGTATACACACATATGCACATGTATATATTCTATTATCTGCAAATTATCCAATATATTGAATGTATTAAGCAAGTTTGGGAAGGTGAACACATATGATAGGAGAAGTCTATTTCCTATGACAAGTTGTGTCATTTTAGCTTTGTCTCTATTTTTTGCTACATGAAATGATGTAACATCTGTCAACTATTTGCTTTGGATCTCTTCTTCATATCATTACCAATATTGATGCTAAATTGGTCACATCTGTAGTCATATAATAGACCTCTTGGTTTGTTTGAGAAACAGCAATGGCCTATCATAAAGTCCTTCTTTTGTGCTTCTTGTAACATTTAGGATAAATAAAATTTAAAAAAAAGCAATATCTAATGTATTTTGTGAGAAATTTTCATCTGTTTTTTTCCCTCACTTCCACACTTAATTTTGATAGAAGAACTTCATGTTCTGGAGACATAACATTTTTGGTTGGACCAGAAATTCTATACCCTACATTTTCTTTTTTGTTTGTTTGTTTGGTTTTTGGTTAATTTGTTTTTTGTTTTTGTTTTTTTCAAGACAAGGCTTCTCTGTATAGCCTTGACTGTCTTAGAACTCACTCTGTAGACCAGGCTGGCCTCGAACTCAGAAATCCACCTGCCTCTGCCTCCCAAGTGCTGGGATTAAAGGCATGCGCCACCATTGCCCAGCTATACCCTACATTTTCTGTTAGACAAATTCTTCTGTAGCGATGTCTTCTAGTGAAACCTTAGGAAATGTTTTATTGCAGTCATCTTGGTCATTACATTGTTAGGAGCAATTTTCTCTGCACTCATCACACTATTCACTACCCAATACCCTATTGTGTTGTTTTAAAAACAAAAACTCCCAGTCATTTAATTTTCCAATTGAAGACTCAGGAACCAGCAACAGAAGTGAACACCCAATAGGCCAGAGAAGCAGAGGAAGCACTCAGCACTTCCTGCTCCATCCATGTCTCAGAAGGAAAAGATCCTATCTCCTTCTCCAAACTGTCTTAAATATCCTTCAACTCAAAGACACTCCTTTTCATTTACTTATGTTCGCTCCTTGTCAACTTGCTTGCTTGTTATGCTTGTTAACCTAGAGTTGATTTATTTGGCTCTTGGATTAAAAAGTGTGTGCTAAGTGTGAACCACAGGTCAACTACTTGTTTACAGTGAACAAAAAGCCATTGGATAAGAGGAATATGCTAGGGCTGAGACACCACAAGATTTTTTCATAAATAACACAATCTTGAGGTACACAATGTGATCAAATGTCCAGCAACACTATTGTGTTCAATTACCATCTATGTGTTCAATAACACTTCTAACATTGGATAAGAATGGTCTCCCAGACACTGACATTAAGCTTTGAACAGTTCAATTACTTCTATATACTTTCAGATATCAACTTAATATTGACTTTCTGTTACCAAATTACAATTAGTGAATTTTAACTTTTCGGTGTGTTACTTCATAAAACAATTCTTCTTAAAGAAGTGCCAGACTGTGGAGCCATAGAAAGTCAACTAATGTGAGAAAAGACTTATTTTTATTGTACAAGACTCCTAGAACAGTGAATAATTCATCATATGATAAAGTTTTGAAACCATTTTAAGTTGCTGATGTGGCTACTTTATTAAAGAATTTTTTTAAATGATAGCTTATTAGCAAGCTTTACAATTATGTCTCACTCATTAAACATATTGATTGCTCAAAAATTAAAATATTAGTAGTTTAACTCTCTAAAGAAAAATAGCAAGACTAACATTACTCAAACAATAATGGAAGGCATAAAATTCAGCCTATTCTGCCTGAAGCAGGTGTTGAAATATCTACTTTTTGCAGCCAAGAAAATGCTTTTATCTATTGCTAGAAATGGGTTTTACGCTAGTAGCAATTTATATTCTATTGTCTTGGAAAAGTCATTAAGAAAAAAAGGCATCAAGAAATAATGTGTCATAACAATCTACAATAATGTTTTTATGTGCCAATAAAGGTGAATGTCAACGCCTGCAACTTTGAATGCAGAAAAATATATTTAATGTGAGATGTGTTTGTTTTTTCCTCATGTATTTTATTGCTTATAATTTTGAACCAGTGACTACCATGTTTCACTTGACTGCTTCTTTTGGGTATATTTGTCCTCATATAATAGGCAATACAAATAATTATATATTTGAATAATTATATGACTCAGGACACTGCCAATATACCAATTATTTTGTTTAAGGATTGCTTGTGTAGAAAGTGTCTAAAGTCTACATTTATAACTCCTTTTATGAATTTGTTATTGAAAAGGGGGAAGGAATGGTGATTGCATAGGTTATATTTCCAGGAATATTTACAAAGTAAACATGGATGATGATGAATCTCAGATATAAAATTATATCTCATATATTCTATGTGATGTATACATATATCATTTTATATAATGTATATCACATATATACATATATATCACATAGAATATAAATATAAATAAGCAAGCAATTATGTTCCATATCCCAGCCTTATAATAAATGTAGCCAATGTGTTTAGCCAGTTAAATCTGTCTTTATCTTTAATTCAGAGACTGAGAAAGCAGACATACAGCTCCTTAATAATAACGAAAAAAACATAGAAGAAGGCAGAAAGAATAAAATGGTAACACATGATGGCTCAGGAACAAGAACTCAACCTGCTTCTAAAAATAATGTTCTGTGTGGTTTATAGGGTGTGTAGGAAGGAGCAACACAGTCTATTGCAAGAAACGAATTGCAGGTTATATTTGTATATTTTACGCCAAATTTGAACATATATGCACATAAACACAGGAGCTTATTAACATTCAAGGAGATTTATTTTTAGGATGATGAGACTGTGATTAGCTTCATCCTGCCTGCAATGCTTTCAAGTTATGTGAAATTAAGGAAGCTGCTTAATTTCTCTAAGGGGCAGATTTTGCTGACAAACTTAGGATAATTACACTAACACTGGAAGTCTAATTTGTGAGTATGAACTGAGATCAAAATATAAATACATGTAAAACCCCAATAAAATGCTAGTGACAATTTCTATGGATCCCTAACCAATGAAATATTTATAAAATTCAATGGTGTTGGTTACATTTTTAATAATAAATTGTTGTATTAGCATTAGTATGGAGAAAATCCTAGAAAATACTTGCCATTTTAATGAATCAAAATAGGTCAGAAATATTTTTCGTTCACATTGAACCCATCCAACGTTTACTCTCATTACCTTGACGTCTATGTCAACAAACTTAATTTTATATTATCATGAGAAGAAAAAAAAATAGCTTAAAGGAAGTTGTTGTTAGTATGAGTGACGGCCGTATCAGTGCTCAGGCACTTTGAAAATGGACTTCAGCCCAACACTGAGGATGCCCCTTCCACATAAAAGCGTGCTTAGCCCTGGAATCCCTGGAGACCGAGGATCACAGAAGAGACACCTAACCAGTAAATCGCTATGGATTGGTTTTGATTTGTATGGACTTAAGCAACGAGATCATCAGATTCTTTTGTTTCTTCAATTACTGCCTGACTCATTTTTATCAGCTATGCTAAGAGTTCACTGACAATTGCAACTTTAGTTGAACAGAAATATATTAAAAATAATTCAAGAAGCCCAACTTCCAATGCACTTTCTTTATGTGTGAATATTGCTGATGCCCTGTTTTCTTTTTACCCTTTTGCGGAATGCATGATGCCAGTCTATTTTTCACTTTGATTTTTATTTCTGGAAAGATCAGCAGAACGCTGATTCTTTTCCAAAACAGCAACGGAAATTCTATCAAGGAAATTCTATCAAGGCGTAGACATCAGCAAAGCTCCCACTGTAATCAAAGTCAGGCATTTTAAACTCCTAAAATTTGACACTAACCATCACACACTTTTAATTTTTCCCAGCATCTACAGTGCAAATGAAGATGAGCATTCTTGATTTGTGAAAAAATAATTAAGCTCATCACTAGAATCTTGAACTTTATACACATCTCAAAAGAATCACCAGATAATAGAAAATAACACCTGAATTACTTAAAGGCTGGTTGGACTGTAGCTCTTTTTGATAGGAAAAATGAGTTTCTAAATTCTCTATAAATTACTCTTTTGTGATTATGTAAAGCTCAAGTATGAGAAGTTTGATCTTGTGGAATAGATATTGTTAAGAGTGTTGATATTTCTGCTTCTCACCAGCCCAAAGTGCAAGAAAATCATCAATGGTTCTACCTAGGGCCTTGCTTTTGGTCAAAAATGACCTTCTAGAACAAGAGTACATATGAATACTATGGAGATAGAAGACCATAAGAATTTTATTTCATGTGACCTTTAAATATGTTTTGTATCCATTTTTGAGCGTAGTTTCAGTGTTCAGTCTTTGATATATGTGATGAACACATGAGTTTGACACTGACATCTGCATCTCAACCTTGGACACCTTGAAATCCTATGAATTGAGGCATGAAGGAGACTGGAAGAGATAGAATAGAAAATTAACACTGTGTTATCTGAATTGTGAAAAATATTGTAATTTAGAAAGGCTTTATTTCTCGAATTTATTTACTTAATATTTGTCCTTGAAAATATACCCATGAAATATATTTACTCACTTTACCTTCCTTAAAATATTTTGTATAAGTAAACATTTAACATTTTTTCTGGAAAATTTTGGAGTTTTGATGGCACTTGAGAGTTGAAACTCCTTGATTTTGTGTTTGTTGGGTTGCATCTGAAGACATAGATTCATACATCTATCACTGTACCACATTTCAACAACACAACTGGATTTGGATCTCGTAGCAATAGCCTCTTCATCTAGCATGTACAGAGAATGAATATAAAACAAATAGTTTTAATTTTGAATCTAAATTATTTTTGCAAGGAACTTCTTTTGAGATAAATAAACAGAAAATAAAGACCACGAGAAGGTGCAGTATTCACTGTGTTCTGAGTCATTTCAGTGCTTCTAAATATCAGAACTTTAAGGTATCAAGAGAGGTTTGAAGAAAAATATTACTGTTGTATCCTTGCAAATGCCAGTAAAGATTCAAAAATAGAGAAGACCACCAGGGGATAATTTGTTAATGAAATTGTTTGAAGGAAATGGTCATTGGAAGGAAGTTAATAACTATTCTGATGTCAGCTACAAAGTTGATAAAGTTAGAAGCAACGGGAGGATCACTTCAAAATGATAAAAGGACCAATTTGGCAGAAAAGAAAAAAATAACCCGTAACCTTTATATATCTAACAAGACAGTGCTAAAACGAAAATGTGTAATACAAAACCTGGTAGAACTGGAGACTGGAGCAGGAGTGCATTACTCTAGCTGGAGACTCCAACATCCATCTATCAGGAGTGTAAGACGGAGAAACTGACTATCAGTGTAAATGTCAGTGAGCTTAACCCTGCGAATCAACTGGATTCAGTGGATATATTTATAGATAGCCATTGAATCCATGTAGATATCTTCACCCAAAAAGATGAATACATTACACAGTTTTTCTCAAAATTAATTGAACATTCACTGAAGCAGAGTGCATTCTGGACCACTGAGCATACTTTAGCAAAATTAAATATATAAATCATATTTGTGCTTCTGAATACAATCAATAGCTAGGAAATCACCAAATATTTGTCGAACACGTAGTGGTCTTACAATTAATGTCATAAGTCCAAGTCTGAAATCTCAAAACAAGCTAAAATAATCCTAAATAAAATAAATTAAATGAAAAAGGATACAGAATTTATTGAAATCTGTAGTTATATGATTAATAGAGAACAAATAATATGATAAACGCTAACTTTTATTCACAAAAATCTCTTAATGTACCAGAAATTAGAATAACTCCCTCAATTTGATAATGGATAAACAGAAATGGCTCTGTATACAGTGAAAAGATAAGAAAATATTTATAATTAAAACCAAATAACCTCAAATCTCAACAAAATTTTCAGTATCTTATCAAATATCATTGTTAATAATATGGAACATAAGTGGAAAATAAAATGTACTCGGGTGGGACTGAAAATATAAAGTTTCTGTTTAAAAATAAATGTGATTATCATTTTACAAAATATGAGATAAATTAAGATGAAATATTACTGAAACAAACACATAATTATAGGAAAGTATAAAATATAAGATTGATATACAAAAGTATTTGCAATACTGGCCAAATTAAATTTGAACTAAAAACAACAGTGTTTAGAATAGTCTACTATAAGGGAAATTGTGAGTATAGTTTATGAAATATTCATGAGACTGATGTAATAAAATATAAACACTAATTAGAAAAATGGGCTCCATTCAAAAATGTAAATGCTTTACATCAGATGGTCAGTGCTTCACTATTTGATCCTCAGAATCGATGAAATCAACATTTCAGGTTAGTTTCTATACCTTTACATGGCATATGGAAACATGCTACCAGACAGGCCTAAGAACTGGTGGAGTGAGGAGAGCTCAAACCTTGGGAATCTCAGAGATTTGAATGGAGTTGCCCCTCCCTGCTTTCAATGCCTGCTCTGATATCACCAAGAGGACCATGAGCACTCAGTCATATAGCATAGTACCTACAATTCTCTATTCTAATGTGGTCTCTATAGAGCCTTAGCCTTCAGCCATTGGCCTTCACTACCTGGATATTCTCACCCTCTACCCTTAATCCATTGTTTAACTCAATGTGTGCACATCCCCACTCCAAACAAAGCAATGTGGACAAACAAGATTCATCTGTTTCACTGAAGATCTCCAAGGGGAAGGCCTTTGCCTAAAAGAGCCTTGACACTAAGATTCCCAAAGAAACACTATTGTTTTCTGCCCCTGCAGTACTTGGAACTTGCTCTCAATCAGACCAGGTCCTGCTCTTCTTGAACTCTGCTTTCCCCCTCCTACCAGGCATGTAAATGAACCCCAAACCAGTTCCTGATTTACTTTTCAGGACTGATACACCTGCTACAGGGGTACCCAGCGAGGACACTGGGAAACACAGCCTTCCTCCTAGACTGCCTTCCCCTCTTCTAGTCTGGCATGTAGTAACTTCTGCAGCTGAATGGGAAACACTGGCTGTGGACTGACTCCTATTCTTCCATTCCCAAATTTGCCCTGCCTTCTCCCGTCTAGCTTACCAGAGGTGCCAAGATACCCACAGGAGAGAGGCAGTATGCAGTACCAGAGACCTTAATAATTTATTCTAAAGTTTATATCAAAATGTAAATGACTAAAGTGAGCAATATAACATGCAAGTAAAATAAATTTGGAAAAATGATATTACTTGATGTCAAAATTTTACAAAGAAGGTGAAGGGCTGGAGAGATAGCTCAGAAATGAACAGCTGCTTCTATTCTTCCATGAGGACTAAGGTCAGTACAGGCAGCCACAGTAGGTGGCTCACAGCCTTCTGTAACTCTTGGTCATATGAATCCATAACTTTCTTTTGGCTTTATTGAGCACCTGCACTCAAGTTCATATACTCACACACCATCAGACAAAATCAAAAATCAAAAATAAATACGAAGAAGAAATTATTACATAATAATGTCCAGATAATTAAATGATAGGAAGAACTAAGATTTAGCATCAAGTGAGTGTAGTAAAATGACATTTTCAGGAAATAAAGCAAAACCATAGTAATAGAGCAGAGACAGTCTCTTAATTCTTAATACTGGAATAATGAAATGCCTATGTGCCAAAACAATAAAATATAAGTAAATATTTAAATTTAAAAGTTATTAATTAATATACATATAAATGAATATTATGAGTAAAAATATAAATATGTCTATAAATATTTGTTTATGAATATAAATAAATTTATAAATATATAATTTATATATTTACCTCACGCCACGTCCACTCATCTACTCCAGTAAAGCCTGCAGTATCAGGATTGAAAGCCTGATCATGGACCAGAGGCGTTATGACTTCAAAGGGAGTCTGTATCTCCTGGATGTTCAGTCAGTCGTTGGCATCTCCTAACTCAGACGTATTCCAGATTAGTCTTTCCAATACTCAACATGCCTTTCTTGTTCAGGCATAAAGGTGCCCCAAGAAATGATTCATAAATAGTTAAAACTAAGATTAAACATTGTTCCCTGGCCAGCACAGTGTTCCAACATATCCTAAATTATTACCAAGCTGCCGTTAGCTTGGAATTTCTCACAAGGAAGCTGCCTTATCAGACAGGGTGTCCTCAGAGTTAGCAACAGAGGTCAGGCACCATTGCTTACTGTAAACATAGTTAGAATTCTCAGAGCAGTCCCACAGAAGACAGAACTGCTTTACATACCAGAGAGTAACTGCAGGACTTCCCTCACTTAAGAGCATTCTCAGGAGCTACTAGATTGGGACTTCCTGGTGCTTGCCTCCAACAGAACCAGAGAATTAGCTTGGGACTGCCAAGATAGCCCCAGCAGGAAGGGCACCACTGCTCCTCTGCTTCACACCTGGATGCCTGATCTTACCGACCTTGATGTGACTGTCACTTGCCTACATGACTTTTGTCTTGCTGTCTGATCTTACTGACCTTGATGTGGTCCTCACCTGCCTGTGTGACTTTTGTCATCTTCCCTGTTTTCTGTTTACTATATAAGCCTGATTTTCACTTTGTGCAAGGACACAGACTTACTTATACACTCAGATTTGAGACAGAGCATTCAGCTTCGAGCCTCATGGGGTCGCAGCCCCTGGGGACCAGAGTGCTTGGGCCAGTGGATTTGCAGCACCTGTCCAGAAGAGGTGGCTGCTTTAGACCCAGTGTATTTCAGGTGGCCTCAGATGTACCTCAACTGTTGAGCTGCCAGATTTTTCATTTCTCTTTTGTAATGACTATAAAAGTCTGATGCCATTTTTAAGAAATACATTCAGACTCAGCACTTCCTTGTGTCAACTTTGTTTGTCATTCTTGATGACGCCTTGTCGACCTGACTAGGACCCTGTTTCCCTGCGGGTTGAGGGAGGCCCAGACTCCCCGGTCCGTGGCAGCCTTGTATATAAGTATTATATGCATTTATTTATATATAATTTTGTATGTATAAATGTTTATAAAATATATGTGATATACTTATATATAAGTATATATTAATATGTATTTAACATATATACACACATATATATACACACACATGTGTATATATACACATATACATACATATATATATATTATGATCAAAGAATAAATTTAAATTGCCAAGTTATAAAACTCAATGGTAAAAGTTTTGAAAATCTAGATAATCTTATGTTGACAAGGGGATTATAAGTTGGAACACCAAAGCACCAATCCCTGAAGTAAAATTTAGTAATTTAAATTTCATTAGGATGAGATTTTTCTCTTCTATCAAGATAGGATCAGGAGATGGAAAGAAACACTGAAGATTGGGAGAAAATCTTTTCAATGAAAGACTGTTAAGCAGGACTGGTAAGATTTTGATGTTAGCTTATTCCAGACCTCCATAGTGACTTGATTAGATAATTTCTTACCAGGAGACATATGGTACCTTTTTGCCTGTATACTTTCCAATACTTTTGGTGGTTGTTTTAACATACATGTGAACATTAATATAGTTATTAATTTTTAGAGAACTTTACACATGTGCACACAATGTATTTTGATCACTTTACCACAAATCTTCCTCCTGTTCTTTCAATATTCATGTTTTCTAATCTTTGTCTCCTTTTATCTTTATTCATACCCACTGAGTATGGTGTGAACTATCCACAAATTCAGGGGTACTAGACCTTGTAGTAGAGCATGTCTGACAGATCCAGGGCCAGAGCCTTAACAAAAACTGACTTGCCTCTTGCAGCAATCACAAACAGTCAACAAATAGCTCCTTGGGTAAGAATGTGGACATGAGTTTCTTGTATCCATTCTGGAGCGTTGACTGTCTTGATCTTGTATAGGTCTTGTGCATTCAGGTATAGTCACTGAGTTCCTGTGTGGAAAAGTCCTGTGATCTCCAGAAATCATTGTCTTCCAGCAGTCACCCACTATCCCTGTCCCTTACAATCTTTCAGCACCAACTACTGAGATGGTCCCAGAGCCTAGGAGGAAAAGATATGATCTGTTTGTCCCATTTAGTACCATAAACTCCATAATCTCTAGTTTTCTACAAACTGGCTAGTGGTTTCTTCATTATTGTTGTGCACTGCAGGAAGAATTTCTTTCGGATAACATCTAACAATTGTACTTACACTTATAAAGATATATAGGGCAATTTGATGGTATGAATATAAGTAATAGGCTTATCAATAGAGCTTATAAGCATCCAAACAACACTTCCTTGTCATATGTTTCCTTCTGTGGAGAAGGCTTGGATTTTTTTTTTTATTATTGATTCTTTTGGGTATTACAAATCATACATCTCTATGACATTCTCCTTCCAGTCCTTCCCTGTACTACCCCTCAGCAAATAATTGAATAATTAAATAAATAAAGTCCAACTTGTGTTATCTATATATTCACTAGGAGGTGGTTAAAGTCTTAGTGACCCCTAAATGGAGTGAAGTCCTTTCCCTAATGCATCCCTGCTGGAAGTCAACAACTGTGAAAAGTATCACCCTAGCAGCCTATCACAGTTTTTAAGAGTTCTCTCTGATGGCTTCCTGTCTGGGCTGTTACTATTTTTAGGGTGGAGCTGGAGGATGGAGGTCGGGGTTGTCCTAGAAATCTTCCATCTTCCAATCTTTCTCAATTGTTCATCTGTAGTCATCTATATCACTATGAAAGTAGCTTATTTCTCCCCTAAGAATCACTGGATAATAGATTATGGACTTCTGCATGAATTATGAAGTCAATACAGACCACAACAGCGCTTCTGTTGCAGTAGGGACAAGGACTTTGATAAAGTTCTGCAATGCAACTGGGATCATAAGAAATCAAGATGGCTTCTAGCCACAGCATGAACCACAGATATACACCCAGCATTCAGTAACAACTAGAGCCAGAGACATCGATACATACCCATCTTTAGTAAGGCCATTGACACAGACATGGACCTCTGCAGCAGAAAGAACAGGGACATCACTTTAGCCTTGGGAGACAGCACAGGCTACTCAGATCAGTTATGGGTGCTGGAGGCAGCATGACCCATGAACACCAACATGGCTTCAGGCAATAATACAGACCACATACATTGTGTAGCTTTTGGTGTTAGCATGGGCCACAGACATCATCATAGGCTTAGCCACAGCATGATCATGGACCCAGACATAGTCCTCACCTGCAGCACAGACTCGGACATCATCATCAAGATGACAATTCAGGCCATCCGCATTGATGTGGTGCCTGGAGACATCAATATGGCATCACCAACAGAATACAAGAGATAGAAGAGAGAATCTCAGGGGCAGAAGACACCATAGAAAACATTGACACAACAGTTAAAGAAAATGGAAAAAGCAAAAAGATCCTAACCCAGAACATCCAGGAAATCCAGAATGCAATGAGAAGACCAAACCTAAGGATAATAGGTATAGAAGAGAGTGAACACTCCCAAGGTAATGGGCCAGTAAATGTCTTCAACAAAATTATAGAAGAAAATTTCCTAACCTAAAGAAAGAGATGCCCTTGAACATACAAGGAGCATACAGAATTCCAAATGGACTCCACCAGAAAAGAAATTCTGAAAGAACCCCCAGGGCTGGGTAGACCTTCACTCAAGTCTTAGGATGACGCGACCACCCAATAACTCACGAGAGCCCAATCTTGATGCAACAGCATGAGGTTTATTCAAGGGAGGGGGGAAGGGAAGCCAGATCTGGGGCTGAACACATAGCCTAGCAGGCCAAAGGAGTTTGACCCCGAACATAAGAAGTAAGGGATATTTAAAGGGAAAGCCAGAAAGTAGGGGGGTGAAGGGGTTACCAAGGAAACATAACAGGAAAACAGTGGAAAATTCTAAGAGACCCAGCCCTTAATTGAGTCAGGGTCACAAGGAAAACATTCTGTACTTTTATTGTCACAAGAATGTAGTTTGAACAATGGTTATTCTTTTCATGGCTGAACACCCAGATGATTCATATCTTGCTTCTTGTGTAGACCCCCAACTAGGGCCTTACATGAAACTGGCCAGACTGCATTCTTGGCTAGGTACAGAAGTTTTTTCCCCTGACTTCTTAAGTAGAGGTTATACACTATATACTACCACATTTCTAATAAATGCTCTTATTTTTAAAACTCTAAAATTCTCCACCCTTACAATTCCTCCTGTCACATAATAATCAAAACATCAAATGCACTAAACAAAGAAAGACTTTTAAAAGCAAAAGGGAAAAAGGTCAAGTAACATATAAAGGCAGGCCTATCAGAATTACACCAGACTTCTCACCAAAGACTATGAAAGCTAGAAGATCCTAGGCAGATATCATACAGACCCTACAAGAACATAAATGCCAGCCCAGACTACTATACCCAGTGTAGAGAGCCACGCCCAAGCTGGCTCAATTGCCATTACAAGATGGCGCCGGCATCCGGTGTCTTCTCCCTGTAAACAAGTAGTCTGTGCATGTGCTAAGGGCCAGAGCACCAAGTCACAGCCCATCCCAGAGCGTCACATGAGGTAATGAGCAAACAGCCAATCAGAAATGAACACGCCGCTCCAGGGTGTATATAAGCAGTGCCTTTTCGGGGCTTGGGGTCTTCCTCTTAAAGATGCAATAAACGCTTGCTGCAGAAGGATCCTGGTGTCTTGCTGGCGAGACGATTGCGCAGATCACCACCCAGCAAAACTCTCAATTACAATAGATGGAGAAAACAAGATAGTCCATGACAAAACAAAATTTACACAATATCTTTCCACAAATTCAGCCCTACAAAGGATAATAGATGGAAAACAGCTATATAAAGAGCAAAACTACACCATAGAAGAAACAAGAAAGTAATCTTTCAACAAATCCACATAAACCTAATTCCACCTCTTACAACAAAAACAAAAGGAAGTAACAATTAATTTTCTTAATATCTTAATGTAAAGATTAATATTACCAACATATCCTAATCAATTGAAATCCAAAATATGAGGAATTAGAAATTTATTGACTGTCATCCAATGGTCTCTCTAATTTGGTAATTGGAGAAATAGGTTCACATAAACTTTTAGCTTGCTTGTTTGTGCCAATGTCTGGCTGTGTACAACATAATGGTCTTGAGATCTTGCTTCTCCTACCTCAGCCTCTCTATTAGGAGTATTGTTTATTTCATGTTTTTACACTATACTATGGTTTTCAGAACAGCTTGCATATTTTAAAAGTATTTATGTACCCAAAAGAAATGTAGACAATTAAATTGGGAGGGGTTTTGGAAGAGAAAAACAAACAGTAAGACCGAATGCTTCGCTTGACATTTGTAACTCTTGTATCAAGTTACTACAGTAAGAGCCGAGATTTTAAGCTCTACTAAATATAAAACTGAGTGGATCCAGCCCGAAGTTCCACTCGGGTCTGTAGGTCTCTTCAGACAGAGGTCAGACAGGACTTGCAAAATGAAACAGTCGAGAACAAAGAGTCAGATGCCAAGTAGAGTTCTATCAAGGGGTCTCTTTACTTGGGGGTGTTTTGAGTTTATATAGGCAGGTAAGAATTGAAACCTCCAGAGTCTGGAGGGAGTCACAAGGGAGTCATCAGTGAAGGTCACCAGCCCCTTGGATGTCTGCGGATGTCCTCAGGCAGTAGGTGTTGTCACAGGCATAGCTGTATCTCAGCTTGAACTTCTTTCAGAGATAAACTGATAGTCTGCAGAAGGTCTTTCAGCTTAATTCCCCAGGTGACCGCCTCCTGCGGAAGCTGCCAAAATCCAGAGGCTGAACTGGGCATTGAAGGCAACATAAAACAAACAAACAAAACACTTTATATATTTATGTTCATTTAAGAAAATATTAATAGTGATGTATTATTTTGGAGTTATTTAATATATTTGGAGTTATTTAAAATTTATGTTGAGAAAAACATGTATTTTCAGTATTGTCTTAGACAAGCATCTACATAAGACTGTTAAATTGATGTTTTATATCAAACAACTTTTATAATACTCATTTTTATTGTTATAATATTTTATAAATTTTAAAGAATATGACAAAAAAGATATTGTAGGTATTAAAGGGGGGGTCTCTGGGAGGAATTGGGATACAAAAGGAAAACAAGAATGTGATGTAATTCTATTTACTTAAAATATGTTTTTAAATATCAACAAATTCATATAAATTGAAATCATGTAACTTTTCTCATTATAATGCAATAAAACTTAAAAAAAAGAAAATGTGATTCATATTTAGCATGCTTTTATTTTGAATTATAAAGAAAATGAGTCTATAACATTTTCAGGGTACAGTGGTAGTCACATATATATTGGAAAGTTAATATCAAAGAAAAAAATGTTTTCTCCCATTTGTGAGTCCTAGATTTTATATAGGTATATTAAATAATATGTATAGATGATATGAATAAAGATATTTTTAAGAAGCAAAGAGTTCTAATGAGAGACAAATTATGAAAACCTAAAAGCAATATATGGAGGAATATTAAAAGATGCATGTAATAGGATGGTCTAAAACAACCCAGTAAAATTAAATAAAAATTACACTTGTAAAAGAATATTATCCACAACATACAAAGAGCTCCAGAAGTCAACAAATTAAGAATAAAGAATGCATATGATATCTGTAACGGCTAGAAGAGTTTGTCAGATCTTTTGGGACTGATGTGACAAATCACGAAGGTAGTGGAAATTGAACCTAGATCCTCTGAAAGAACGGTCAGTGCTTTTGACTGCTGAGCTCTGTCTTTCCAACACACTGTTAGGCAGTTTTTAACTAAACATATTCTTACTAGCAAATATAAACTTTGTTAAATACACAAGCCATTTGAAAAGTTATATAGACATTCAGGCAGAAATATTATTGCTAAAACTTGGAAGTTACCACCAGGCAGTGGTGGTGCACACCTTTAATCCTAGCACTTGGGAGGCAGAGGCAGGTAGCTATCTGAGTTCGAGGGCAGCATAGTCCACAGAGTGAGTTCCAGGACAGCCAGGGCTACACAGAGAAACCCTGCCTTGAAAAAAACAAAAAACAAAAAACAAACAAAACAAAACAAAAAAAAACCTTAGAAGTTACTCAGATGTTCATCATAAAATGAAATTATTTGTGTATCTGTGTGTCTATGTGTATATGTGTGTGTGTGTGTGTTTAATTATAGAGAATATACAATTTTCAATGCTAATTATTAAACTGTGAAATGATAGATAGGAAATTTAAATACATATCACATAGCAAATTAACTCAATCTAAAAGGCTGCATACTACTTTAATATTGTTAGGACATCAAGAAAAAAGTATACTGTAGATACATCAAAAGATTAGTGGTGAGGTGAGTCTAATATTTTGAAAGAGTGATTAGGGAAATGCATATATGTTTGGTCCCACAGAATTGTTTGTGTGATATTATAATGATAAATACTTGTAATTAAATAATTGCCAAGCTCACAGAATGCATAGCTAAGAATTCACTTTCATATGAACAATGAAATCTAAATGATAGTGACAGGTAAATGTAAATTCAAAATATTTTAGCACAGTAGAAAATATTGATAACAGCGATAAATATTCATAATGGGGAGGGGTGATAGATAGACTATTCTATACCTTCTGTTTTTCTGTAAATCTAAAGCTGCTCTTAACAATAAAATGAACTAAAAATTTCTCAGAATCCTTCAAAGAAGTCAGCAAATCCGAGGTTATGGATTGTAAAGTTTCCTTGACTATCTTCTAGATGTTTTCAATTTATTTATTTTTGTTTGGTTGGTTTTTGTTTTTATTTTTATTAAACTAACAAAATTTATTTTAAAATATACACCTCAGTACTGACATTTTTAAGACATCAAAATAATTTATAACAGTTAAATACCTCTTAAATATACATGATATCTTCTGAAGCTAAAAGTAATATGCACTCAACCAGTTTTTCAAATCTATTTGGAACATTAAAGATGATAGAAGTTGAAAAAAAAATCTCCTTCAAAGTCCTCTGTGAAAAGAAATTGTGAAAAGTTCCTGATTAGACAGAAACTGTTCCATCTCCAAGGGAGAATACACAGTGTAACTGTGGTTTTCTTTCTTTCTTTCTTTCTTTCTTTCTTTCTTTCTTTCTTTCTTTCTTTCTTTCTTTCTTTCTTTCTT
>JADRCD010238695.1:0-40585 GCA_019843815.1 Montemys delectorum
AAAGCTTTGATACTGTAGACAGTAGTAGTTAGCAATGTCTTCAGGCTGCAGGCTGCTGATGGTAAGAGTGAAATCTGTCCCAGATCCACTGCCACTGAATCTTGATGGGACCCCTGTTTGCAGCTTGGATGCCTCATAAATTAATAGTTTAGGAGAATTTCCTGGTTTCTGCTGGTACCATGCCAACCAACTATTGATGTTCTGACTGGCATGGCAAGTAATGGTGACGCTGGCTCCAAGTGTTGCAGATATTGTGGATGGAGACTGGGTCATCTGGATATCACATATAACACCTGAGTTTGAAATTATGCAACAAACAGACAGTGTTAATAATATTGTAAGAAAAAAGTCCCATAAAAGCCAGGAAGCACTCACCACCTTGGTTACAAAGTTTTCGACTTCTGTCTTCCTTACCTGAAAACCAGAGCAATAGTAGCCCCAGAAGTTCAGGAAGAACCCACATACCCATGCTGTAGCCTCTCTTAGAGTGACTTTTCCACATGGCCTGAAAACCCTTTGAATAAGTGCTTAAAGAGGTGGGCTATGCTAGGGGCACATGCAAATCAGTAAGCTTGTGCAGGATTGGCTGGGCTCACTTCAGTGACTCAGCTTAAGCACCAGAGTCCTCAAATATCCAAGAGAGAGGGCCAGAACAGGTTTGCCTTCATATAATGTGTTCCTCTCTGTGGGTCAAAGAACACATCAGTGTAAAACTTGTAAGTGGTGTTTTTTATTATCTCTCTCTGTTCCTCTTCATGTCTTTCTGGGATACATTTTTATTAAGGATGAATACTTATTCTCTGAAATAAGCCTTATTCATTCATTTTCCCCCTTTAAAAAGAAAATAACATTAAATGTTATTATAAAAATTTTCAGAAAAGTAACAGCTCACATTAAAATAACCAGAGACAAATTTATAAAACACAATGTACTACTTCTATACTGTGAGAATGCAATATGTGCATTAGATTTTATAGTTTAAAATATATTTTATGCCCTTATCCATTACACAAAACAATACACCCATGACAAAATTAGAAAAAATTATCTTTGCTTTTTCATAACCTGTGTCAATTTTACTCATTTCATTTTTGACTAGTGATATCAACAATTACAAAACATTGTTTGTTTTGATTCTTGGATGCTCTTGAAATGAACATAAAGAACACTTCAAATCATTATTGAGTCATCTCCCCTAAGTAATCTTCTATCCCTTCAGTCATCTGGGTTCTACCAAATTACTTTTGTCTAAGCCCAGATTCAATGACAGGATTTTTCTCAGAAGAATTTTCATTTTCATAACTCTTCTTTATTGACTGTTGATCTAAGGACTACGATGGTAGGTCACAGCTATTCAGAAGAATCAATTTGAAGCTTTCATCTCACCAAATGGGTACAGACCAAGACAAAACTTCTTATAATTTTGGACACCTGATTTTTGATAAAGAAACCAGAAATACAATGGTAAAATGTAAACATCTTGTACCAATCATTCTTTTTCAACAGGATGTCTAGATGTACAAGAATGAAAATGCATCCAATGTATCTCCTTGCTCAAAACTCAAGTCCAAGTGTATTGAGTACCTCAACTTAAAAACAAATGCACTAAATGTAACAAGAGAGAAAATGAGAAAGAGTCTTGAGCTTATTCATACTGGAGACAACTTTTAGAACATAGTGCTAATGGCTTAGGCACTAAGATCAACAATAGATCATTGAGACTTCATGAAACAGAAAAGATTCTGAAAGGCAAAAGACATTGTCACTATTACAAAATGGCAGCATAGAGTTTGGGAAAAGATTGTCACCAACCCTATATTCGATACAGGACTAATATCCAAAATATATAAAGAACTCAAGAAGTCTGACATCAGCAACCCAAATAACCCAAATTAACAATGGGATGTAGAGCTAAACAGAATTCTCAACAGAAGTATCTCAAATGGCTAAAAAGCACCTAAAAATGTTCAACATTCTTAGTCATCAAGGAAATGTAAATTAAAATGATTCTGAGATTGTATCTTACACCTATCAGAATGGCTAAGATAAAACAAAACAAAACAAAACGAAAACCTCAAGCAACAACACATGCTGTCAAGGATGTGTATCGGGGGACACTCCTCCATTACTGCTGGGATCGTCTTTGGAAACAAATCTGATGATTTCTAAGAAAATTGTAAATAGTTCTAGCTCAAGCTCATATATACATACCACTATTGAATATCTACCAGAATGAAGTTGGGAATAGTTCTACCTCAAGACCCATATATATCACTCCTGAATATATGCCCAAATGATGATCTATCATACTACAAGGATGTGTGCTCTACTATGTTCATAGTAGCCTTATTCATAATAGCTAGAAACTGGAAACAACCCAGATACCCCTCAACTGAAAAATGAATACAGAAAATGCCCTTCATTCACACAATGGAATACTACTGAGCTATTTAAAAAAGGATCTCATGAATACTGCAGGAAAATGGATGGAACTAGAAAATATCCGAAGTGAGGTAACCTAGACACGAAAGTGCATGTGTGGTATGTACTCACTGATCAGTAGATTTTAGCCACAAAGAAAAATACAAGATAGCCATGCTACACGACATAAACTCAAGAAGGAGGGGTAAAAGGAGGATGCTTGAATCTTACTTAGAAGGGGAATAAAATAGACCTAGGAGGCAGATGGAGAGAGGTAACTGGTTGAAAAATGTTATGGAGAGGGTAATAGGGTGTTCAGGGTCAGGTGTGGGAAGAGAAAGGAGAGGCATCCAGAGTACTAAGAGAATGATGGAAATAGCAGACAGGAATGGGCAGTGGGGAGCACCTCGAGAATATGCCAGAACATTGCCTTAGGAAGGCTCCCAGGAGTCTATGGGAATGAATTTAGCTAAGATTTCTGGCAGTGAGAATATGGAACCTGAAATGGCCACCTCCTGTAGGAGGCAGGACCCCAGGGGAGGGATACAGATCCACCCACAAGAGTTTCAACCCAAAATTTGTCTTATCTCCTAAAAATGCTGGGACAAAGATGGAGCAGAAACTGAGAAAATGGCCAACCAACAACTGGCCAAGTGAGACTCATCCATTGTGCAAGAACCAGTGCCTGCCACTATTAATGATTCTTTGTTATGCTTATAGTACAGGATTGTAGCATAACTATCCTCTAAAAAATTCCACCCAACAGCTGACTGAAGTAGATTCAGGGAGCCACAGTCATACACTCGATGGAGCTCAGAGAGTCTTCT
Organism: Montemys delectorum; assembly: GCA_019843815.1. NCBI lineage: Eukaryota > Metazoa > Chordata > Mammalia > Rodentia > Muridae > Montemys > Montemys delectorum. The sequence goes on from JADRCD010238695.1 coordinate 3,249, forward strand.
GGAAGAGTTTTGGGAAAACCAGAGAGGATAGGAACCCCACAGGAATAACAGCAGAGTCAACTAACCTGAAGCCTTGAGGGCTCTCAGAGACAGAACCACTGATCAAAGAACACACACAATTTGGACCTAACCCCCACCCCTTTCCACATACATTGCTGATATACAGCTCAGTCTTCATGTTGTTCCCCCAACAACTGGACAGGGGACTGTCTCTAAAATGTTTCCTGTCTATTGACCCAGTTCCCATAGCTACCTTTTCTTGCCTCAGTTCGGGAGGATGCACCTAGCCCTGCAGATTCTTGATGTGCCAGGCAGTGGGGATACTCAGGTGGGCTTCCACCCTGTCTGAGGAGAAAGAGTGAGGGGCAGGTAAGGGACTGTGTGAGAGTGTGACTGTGAAGAGGGTGTACAGCAATCGGGGTTTAAAGTGAATAAATAAATAAAATCAAAACAATAGACAATCAACAATTGGAACCTAATGAAACTGATAAAGCTTCTATATGTTTTAGTTTTGTCTCTAACTGAAAAAATAAAACAAAACAAAAGCAAAATAACCCAAGCAAACAAATAAGCAAGAGTCAAAAAATAAAGAAAATCATAACACACAGCCACCCACACAACATAAGTATACTAGATACACAAATTGCTTTCCAATTACTCAATTCCTGATTTATCCAAAATATGCCAGAATGTTCTGCCTGCATTTCTACCAGTAGAGGGAAGTGTAACTCTTGCCTTTTTTTAAACTAGAGAGTTAAAAAAAACCTAGAGAGTGACTGGTTGCTGTAAGTACTTCATGTAATTAAAAATTTTTAATTTCGTAATAGTTGTATACTCAAGGGAAGTTGTCAAAAATATATATACAGGACCTCATGCACCTTTCACACAGCCTTTTTTTGGGGGGGGGGTTCGTATATCCAATAATAAGTGAGAAAATTGAAAGAAATTTCATATTACTAATGATCTCATTTTCACTTGCCTATGGATGCTGTGTGTTCATGTGCAGTGTCTCTAGGCATACTGCTCATATAAATAGTCTGTGTTTTCAGAGCCATAATATATATTCACCAGCCTTGTTAAAGCAAAACTCACTGGTGTCACCACCCCTCCCCCATCTTTTACTCAAGCAAGTACTACAGAAATATCTTTACATAACACACACAATTTTGCATTGGCTTACTTTACTCTGTAGTACTTCTGAGCTCTGTGAATAAAAGTTAGCTTCCCTTTGGCTAAGAGTAGAAGTCCACAGCATTGAAAAGCCTCATTTTGACTGTTTATTGAGTGAGTGAGGAACATTTCTAGCTACTTCTGGAAGAACATTTATCAATCATTTTTCACTATTGTCTGTGTCAAAATAAGTTTTCATCTCCAAAGATACCCAAGACTTTTTTTAAAGGTGAATTTTACAATAACCCATAATTTAGTGGTAGAATGATTTGCTGAAATACTTTCAGTATTTACCATTTCTTAGTACTATTAACAAATCTGATTGTCCACTTCTCTTGAATGCTTACAAGCAGCATGCTTTCCCATGTGCGGATTTGAGTCGACTTTATGTACCAACAATGATGTTTAACTTTTTTTGTTAATCTCTTTGCATCTCCTCTATATCTTATTCAGAGAACACTATCCACATCTATCTTTTTCCGTGTTCTGGTTAGACTTATATTGTTAATTGTGTAGTTTTATTCATTTTGAATTTTATTGTTCTTTTTTGCACTCTAACTAGAAGTCCCAATTGAATACATAATTTCCATGTACTGGATTTCAGGCTGTAATCCATCACTATATCTACCAGCTAGGTTCTGTTTCAGACTTAATTTTTTGAGATCTAAACAATTATTTCCTCTTATGTATTTTGGATTAGGTCAGCAAATCACACAAGCTCAATTCATCATCATTTGCATCCTCTGATTGCTGGCTCTCTTAGCACATTTTCACTTGAATGCTATTATCTGATTATATTTTGGATTTTAAGTGTTAGTAATTTTGCTATGATAAATAAGCACTCATATGTATTTTAACCAATTCTCTCTACACATCCACTATCTTGGAATATTTTATTAAATTATTTAATTATACTCGATAGCAAATTTTTATTAAAATATATAATTTTATATAAATTTGGATATTTTGTCTATATATATTTCTTTAATTTTTCTACAGAGTATTTATTTTTACTATGTGACATCCCCACTCAGTATCCTATTCAGTGTAATTTGCATGGCCTCCAATACCACCTCAGCCTCTTTGGTGACATATAATTCATGCTATCAAGCTGCATGGGAAGCTGGCTATCACTCAAGGCCAGGACCGTGCTGTCCCTAGCTCATCCCCTCAGCCTTCTTCTCCTCTGTAAGGGAAATAGTTTCTCTTTCTCATAGCATTCATTAAGTGTTCCCAGTCTCCAAAAAGTGTATAGTTTCCAAAGAAGTTGAGAGTCTTCATTTTAACTACTCATGGAGCATTTGACTTGTCTTTCTTACTTTTCTTTCATAAGGTTTCTAGGGCAGAAACAACTTTGAACCACTCTCCAGCCTTTCTGTCCATGGCTGCAATAAAAAATAATCACTATCATCTGCATAACCAGCACAGATGCAGTTGGTGATATGAACTGGTGCCAGCAGAAGCCAGGGGAAGTGCCTGAGCTCCTTATTTCAGAAGATTTAAAAAAAAAAAAAAAAAAAAAACTCTTTGTTCTGGAGTCTTCTCCTGGTTCTCCAGCAGTGGCTATGGCATAGATTTTGCCTTTACATTGATAACACGTTCTCAGAAGATGCTGCAGATTACTACTGTCAGCATGGTGATAACACGCCTCTCACAGTGCTCTGTCCTCTTACAGACACCTGCAGATGCTGTTGTTGACCCTGCCTCAGCTGCTACTGAAGCTGTTCATTGTGTTTATTCCCTCCATGCACATGCACTCTCACTTCCATTTTCAGTTTCTGGAGTCTCCTCAGCTTCCTGTTCTTTCCTGAATCCCTTCACTTAGGAGAGAGAGTCACAGCCTGGATATAATTTCCCAGGGAAGCCAGTTATCCCACTACACTGCACAGGTACTAAGTTCCTGTCCCTTGGCTCACTCACTTTCACCTTTGAGATCAAGTCAAAGAATTTGATTTGTGCTGAATCTGGTTTAGGTCCATATAGTATTGCTCACCTTTTTTATATTGTTATCTAATGGGCATCCTCCTAACTCAGGCAATATTGATCAGGAGAAGAGTTCTAACTTGGTCAGCTGTGATGGATCATGTGGTTAAGAGATCATGCTTCTAAGAAACTTTAGAAAAATTGTTAGAGGGTTGAAAATATAACATGTGATTACAGAGTAAAACAAGTTTCTTGGGGAAGGGGAAAAGGGAAAGGGGGAGACACAGATGAAAGCCAGAGAGATGAGGTGTTTTCTCACAGATAGGGGCTCCCATATATGATGGGGAAGGATTTTGTATTTTGTCTCAATGGGCTGTAATTATTTTGCAGAAATGAATTGGGTCAGAATGGGAAGAGAGCCATTATGATGATAAGTCAGAGGAGAACAGTAGCTACTAATTTAAACTTAATAAAGTATTAGGAGATGGTAAAGTCTCGAGAAGGCTGAAAAATCAGAAAGTCAGTTATATATATATAGTGCCAGAAAGGGGTCAATCAGGTAAAGCTGTAACATGAGAAGGGTGCGAATCCACAGTGGGAGAGAGGTAGTGCAGGCCTGGTTCCAGGGGGCATAGGATTGTAATGGACAGATAGATACAGCAGTTGGATGCATAGGTGAAACTAGTCACTTTAAAGACTTGGTGAGTACCTTTTAAAGGGGGATATACATATTTCCTGTGCAGATTAATGGGAGAGAAACAGTAGAGTCCTCAGTAGTTTTATGATCAGGTACAAGAGGGGAGAAGTAAAAGGGTTGTGTCTAGTGGAAAGAATATTTCTCTTTGTAGTAGGATCTGATGATTTTTTTGAATTTCCTTTGTTTCTGTAGTTATGTCTCCCTTTTCCTTCCTAATTTTGTTAATTTGGATACTGTCTTTGTGCCCTCTGGTTAGTCTGGCTAAGAGTTTATCTATCTTGTTGATTTTCTTAAAGAATCAGCTCCTGGTTTGGTTGATTCTTTGTATATTTCTTTTTGCTTCTATTAGGTTGATTTCAGCCTTGAGTTTGATTAATTCCTGCCATCTACTCCTCTTGTACATAATTGCTTCTTTTTGTTCTAGAGCTTTCAGATGTGTTATCAATCTCCTAGTGTATGGTCTCTCAAGTTTCTTTTTCAGAGGCACTCAGAGCTATGATTTTTCCTCTTAGCACTGCTTTCACTGTGCTCTATAAGTTTGGGGATGTTGGGGCTTCATTTTCATTGAATTCTAAAAAGTTGTTAATTTCTTTCTTTCTTTCTTTCTTTCTTTCGTTCTTTCTTTCTTTCTTAGATATTTTCTTTATTTACATGTCAAATGATATCTCCTTTCCCAGTTTTCCCTCTGAATAAAATAAAATGAAATAAAAATCACTGTTCCCTCCCCACTTCACCTGCTCAACAACCCACCCTCTCCCACTTCCTGGCTCTGGCATTCTGCTACACTCGGACATAGAAACTTCACAGGACCAAGGGCCTCTCCCCCATTGATGACTGACTAGGCCATCCTCTGCTATACATATGTTGCTGGAGCCATTAGTCCCATTGTGTGTACTCTTTGGTTGGTGGGTTATTCCCTGGGAGCTCTGAGGGTACTTACTGGTTAGTTCATATTGTTGTTCCTCCTATGAGGCTGAAAATCCTTCAGCTCCTTGTGTTCTTTCTCTAGCTTCTTCTTTGGGGACCCTGTTCAGTCCAATGGATGACTGTGAGCCTCCACTTCTATATTAGTTTGACACAGTCAGAGCCTCTCAGGAGACAGCTATATGAGGCTCCTGTCAGCCAGCACATCCTGGAGTCCACAATAGTGTCTAGATTTGATGATTGAATATGGGAAGGACTCCCAGGTGGAACAGTCACTGGATTGTCCTTCCTTCAGCCTCTGCTCCATAGTTTGTCTCTGCAACCCCTTCCATGGGTGTTTTGTTCCCCCTTTTAAGAAAGAACAAAGTATACACACTTTGGTCTTCCTTCTTGAGATTTCTGTGGTTTGTGGATGGTACTTTGTGTATTCTGATCTTCTGGACTAATATCCACTTACCAGAGCATACCATGTATGTTCTTTTGTGACTGGGTTACCTCACTCATGATGATATTCTCCAGATCCATCCATTTCACTAAGAATATCATAAATTCATTGTTTTTAATAGCTGAGTAGTACTCTACTATGTAGATGTACCACATTTTCTGTAATAATTCCTCTGTTGAGGGACATCTGTGTTGTTTTTAATTTCTGACTATTATAAATGAGGCTGCTATGAACAGAGTGGAGCATGTGTCCTTATTACCATGTTGAAGCATCTTCTGGGTATATGCCCAGGAGTGATATAGCTGGGTCCTCTGGTAGTACTATGTCCAATTTCTGGAGGAACCGCCAACCTGATTTCCAGAGTGGTTGTACAGCTTGCAGTCTGTCTTAGTCAGGGTTTCTATTCCTGCACAAACATCATGACCAAGAAGCAAGTTGGGGAGGAAAGGGTTTATTCAGCTTACTTCCACATGGCTATTGATCACCAAGAAAATCAGGACTGGAACTCAAGCAGGTCAGGAAGCAGGAGCTGATGAAGAAGCCAAGGAAGGATGTTCCTTACTGGCTTGCTTTTCCTGGCTTGCTCAGCCTGCTCTCTTATAGAACCCAAGACTTCCAGCCCAGGGATGGCACCACCCACAAAGGGCCATACCCACTTGATCACTATTGAGAAAAGGCATCACAACTGGGACTCATGAAGGCATTTCCGCAACTGAAGCTCACTTCTCTGTGATAACTCCAGCCTGTGTCAAGTTGACACACAAAACCAGCCAGTACAATTGACCCCTTGTCAACTTGACACACAAACACATCATTATTAAGCCTCAACCCTTATTTTCTTATTCATCCCCAAGATCTAACGTCCCACGGTCTTTACATATTAAAAGTTCAATCAATTTAAAATGTCCAATATCTTTTAAAATTCAAAGTCTCTTAACTGTGGGCTCCACTAAAATACATTCTTCCTTCAAGAGGGAAAAATATCAGGGCATAGTCACAATCAAAAGTAAAACCAGTGTCTGGGATCCAACTCACAATCTTCTGGGCTCCTCCAAGGGCTTGAGTCACCTCTTCAGCTCTGTCCTTTGTAGCACACATCTTGTCTTCTGGGCTCCAGATGCCTAAATTCCACTGTTGGTGCTGTCCTTGGTGGTCATTGCATGGAACTGGCATTCCCAAAACACTGCTGTAACTAGACTTTACCCATAGCCTCTCATAGACTGCCTTCATGGTGCCAAGCCTTAACTCCTTTGCATGACACCTTCAGTCCTTGGCCATCAATTGCAAACTGAGCTGCACCTTCACTTATGGCCTTCTATGGCCTCTCACTGTGCTGAGCCTCAGCTACTCCTCATGACCCCTTCATGCTGTCAAAACTAGTACCACCTGGATGACCCTTAGACATTACCAAGTCCTGCTGCAGCACAAGGTACAACCTTGGCTATCTCTGGAACACAACCTCTTTGTGCTCTCAGAAAATACTTCCCAGAAGATGTCACCTCAGTGATGCTGGTCTCCTCTTAATCACCACTAATTTCTTAGCTCCAGCTAACCATCATCAATAGTCCCAGCAATGCAAAGTTTTCACTTTAGTAGTTCTGGTATCTTCTTAATCACAGCTGATACTTCAGCCCCAGATAACCAGAACCACAGAATCTTCACAATCAAAACAATATGGCCCTGATAAGAGTCTTTAATATTCCCTCTGAAATTTCACAAGCCAGGCTTCCATTTCTGCACTGTTCTCAACATGATCTTCCAAGATCCTACAGAACATCCTACAGAGTTCTTAACAGTCAGTGGCTGCTCTTCTAGCTCAAAGTTCCAAAGTCCTTCCACAGTCCTCCCCAAAACATGGTCAGGTTGTCACAGGAATACCCCACTATGCTGGTACCAATTTGTCTTAGTCAGGGTTTCTATTCCTGCACAAACATCATGACCATGAAGCAAGTTGGGGAGGAAAGGGTTTATTTGGCTTACTTCCACATTGCTGTTTATCACCAAGGAAGTCAGGACTGGAACTCAAGCAGGTCAGGAAGCAGGAGCTGATACAGAGGCCATAGAGTGATGTTCCTTACTGGCTTGCTTTTCCTGGCTTGCTCAGCCTGCTCTCTTATAGAACCCAAGACTTCCAGCACATGGATGGCACCACCCACAAGGGGCCCTATCCCCTTGATCACTAATTGAGAAAATACACCACAGCTGGGTCTCATGGAGGCACTTCCCCACCTGAAGGTCCCTTCTCAGTGATAACTGCAGCCCATGTCAAGTTGACACACAAAACCAGCTAGTACACAGTCCCACCAGCAATAAAGGAGTATTCCTCTTTCTCCACAACCTTGCCAGCATCTGCTGTCACCTGAGATTTTTATCCTAGCCATTCTGACTGGTGTGAGGTGGAGTCTCAGGGTTGTTTTGAGTTACATTTCCCTGATGACTAAGAATGTTGAAAATTTTTTAGGTGCTTCTCAGCCATTCATTATCAGCCATTATTTGTCAGTCAAGAATTCTTTGTTTAGCTCTGTACCCCACTTTTAATAGGGTTATTTGGTTCTCTGGAGTCTAACTTCTTGAGTTCTTTGTACTTATAAGATATTAGCCCTTTATCAGATATAGGACTGGTAAAGATCTTTTCCCAATTTGTTGGTTGCTGTGTTGTCCTACTGACAGTGTCTTTTGCCTTACAGAAGCTTTGTAATATTATGAGGTCCCATTTGTCAATTCATGACCATAGAGGATAAGGTATTGGTGTTCTCTTCAGGAAAATTTCCCCTGTGCCCAAGTGCTCAAGGCTCTTCCCCACTTCTTTTCTATTAGTTTCAGTGTATCTGATTTTATGTGGAGGTCCTTGATCCACTTGGACTTGAGCTTTGTACAAGGACATAGGAATGGATCGATTTGCATTCTTCTACATGCTAACCGCCAGTTGAGCCAGCACTATTTGTTGAAAATGCTGTCTTTTTTTCCCACTGGATGGTTTTAGCTCCTTTGTCTAAGATCAAGTGACCATAGGTGTGTGTTCTTTCTTTATTTCTTCCTTGACCAAGTTATCATTGAGTAGAGCATTGTTCAAGTTCCATGTGTATTTGAGCTTTCCATTGTTTTTGTTTTTATTCAAGACCAGCTTTAGTAAGGGCTTCAGATCCTATCAGGAAGAGAATTATTAGTGAAAAATAGTTTTCTAAATAGAATTTTTGTCCCTTTAATTGTTACATTAGCATACTAATCATCTTAATGTTGGTCATACTTTCCTGCTGGATCCTTTAGTCCAAGTAGGTTGCCAAAATTTTTGCTTATTTTTGTATTGCTAAGACCAATTTAGAATCATGTTGTCAGAGGTCAAGGATATGAATAAAACTGTACAAGACCTGAATAGTAATTCAATTAATAAAGGAAATTCAAACTGATTGAATCCTGTAGATGGAAAACCTAGCAAAGAGAACAGGAACTACTGATGTAAGCATCACCATCAGAATACAAGAGATGGATGAGAAAATTGTAGGTGTAGAATAAATCAATATATCAGTCAATGAAAATGCAAAATGAAAGGAGAGGGAGATATGGGAGGGAGAAAGGGGGTGCAGAAATAAGGGTAGCAGTTTTAGAATCTGGAGGACAAGTGATAGAGGTACAGAGGGTCATGAATTTGAATAAAAATAGGTAGCAGGGGGATGGACAACTGGGGATAGCCACCAGAGAGTCCCAGACACTAGAGAAATGTGAGGCTCACAGAACTCAATGGAACTGACTTTAGCTGTAATGCACAGAGAAGGAGGAGATAGAACCTGTGGAGACCACCTCCAGCGGATAGGCACGGTCCCTGGCAGAGGGATGGAGCTACCCACTCATCTCAAAGGTTTTGTTAACCCAGAAATATTCTTTTTCATAGGAAGAACAGGGATAAAAAATGGAACAGAGAGTGAAGGAAGGGCCAACAGGGGAACTGCCCCACCTGGGGGATACATCATGTCTGCCGACACCAAACCCAACACTGTTGGTCAAGAGACTGTTGTGGAGAGAAACCAAGTGTGGCAGTTCCTGTGGAGGTCCAGCTAGCAACTCACCATTGCAGAGGCAGGTGCTTGGAGCCACCGATTAGGCTGAACTCAGGGAACCTGGTGTGGGAGCTGGCAGGACTGGAGGAGCAGAGGGGGATTGCAACACCATTGGAAGAACACATAGGCTGATCTGACTACCCAGTTGTCCCAGAGACTAGACAGCAACCAAGGAATGTACCCAAGGGATCTTTGGCTCCAGATACATACATAGCACAGGATGACCTTGTCCAACATCAATGGGAGGGGAGGCCCTGGAGGGAGGGGAGGCCTAGGTATGTTTGATGCCCAGAATAGGGGGATGCTGGAATGGTGGGGCAGGTGATTGTAGGTGGGTAAGGCAGCACTCCTATACAGGCAAAAGGGAGGAGAGATGGTAGATGTGAGATGGGGGGTGAGGGTGGAGTGGTAACCCAGAAGTCGGATATCATGGGATGGAGGGTTTGGTGGAGGGGGTAACCAGGAAATAGGGTTGATTTGAGATGTAAATGAATGGAATGATTAACATTAATAAAAGGAAAAACAGAGTAAACCAGTCAAAAAGAAAAAAAGAAAAAAGAATGCAAAATCTAAAAAGGCCATGATACAAAACATCCAGAAAATCTGGGACACTTTGAAATAAACCAAACCTAAGAATAATAGAAATAGAAAAGAATAATAATAATAATAATAGTAATCATCTCAGGTGATAGACCCAGATAATATCTTCAACAAAATAACAGAAGTAAAGTTCCCTAATATCAAGAAAGAGATGCCTATAAAGGAACAAGAAACTGACAATAACAAGAAACAGATTGGACCAGAAAAATAAATCCTCCTGTCACGTAATAATCAAAACACAGAATAAAAGAGAGAATTTAGAGCTATAATGGAGAAAGGACATATAAAGGAAGAGATATCAGAATTACATAATCTCTCATCTGAGACTATACAAGCTAGATGAGCCTGGGCAGAGAGAGGTGTTGTAGATGCTAAGAGACCAAGGGTGTCATCCCAGAGATTACCACACCCAGCAAAACTTTCAGTCTCCATACATTGAGGGACCAACATACTCCATGAAAAAAATCAAATTCAAACAATACCTTTCCACTAACCCAGTCCTACAGAAAATACTACAAGGAAAACTACAACCCTATCAGGTTAACTGCACTCAAGAAAGTACAAGAAATAAATATGTTAACACATTAAAAAGTAGAAGGAAAGCACACACACACACACACACACAAACACACACACATACACACACACTCAACCACCACCAACATCAAAATAACAGAAAGTAACAATCATTGGTCATTAATATCTCTGAACATCAATGGACTCAATTTATTAGTAAAAAGACACAGGCTAACAGAATGGATGCATAAAAAGAATCCATAATTCTGCTGTGTATCACAAACACATATCAGCAACAAAGATACTCATTGTTTTAGTATAAAGGCCTCGAAAAGGTTTTCCAAAAAACTGGACTCAAGAAACAAGATGGAGTAGCCATTCTACTATCTAATGAAATAGACTTCCAACCAAAGGTAATCAAAATGGACAGGTAATAACACTTCACATATATCAAAGAAAATACCCACCAAGAGGACATCTCAATTTAGAACAGTGTCCCAAGTGCAAGGGCACCTATATCCATAAAAGAAACATTACTAGAGTTTAAATCACACTCCAAACTTCACATATTAATAGTGGGATACCTCAACACCCCATTCTTACCAATGGATAGATAGAGACAGAAAGTAAGGAGAGAAATAACAAAATAAAGAAACTTTTTGCTCTAGTTAGGAGGAAAAAGTATTGTATAGTGTCTTAGTCAGGGTTTCTATTCCTGCACATACATCATGACCATGAAGCAGGTTGGGGAGGAAAGGGCTTATTTGGCTTACTTCCACATTGCTGTTTATCACCAAGGAAGTCAGGACTGGAACTCAAGCAGGTCAGGAAGCAGAAGCTGATGCAGAGACCATGGAGAGATGTTCTTTGCTGGCTTGCTTCTCCTGGCTTGCTCAGCCTGCTCTCTTATAGAACCCAAGACTTCCAGCCCAGGGAAGGCACCACCCACAATGGCCCTATCCCCTTGATCACTAATTGAGAAAATGCCCCACAGCTGGGTCTCATGGAGGCACTTCCCCAACTGAAGGTCCCTTCTCTGTGATAACTGCAGCCTGTGTCAAGTTGACAAACAAAACCAGCCAGTACAATTGACCCCTTGTCAACTTGACACACAAACACATCACTATTAGGCCTCAACCCTTATTTTCTTATTCATCCCCAAGATCTAAAGTTCCACAGTCTTTACATATTAAAAGTTCAATCAATTTAAAATGTCCAACATCTTTTAAAATTCAAAGTCTCTTAACTGTGGGCTCTACTAAAATACACTCTTCCTTCAAGAGGGAAAAATATCAGGGCACAGTCACAATCAAAGGCAAAACCAATGTCTGGGATCCAACTCACAAACTTCTGGGCTCCTCAAAGGGCTTGAGTCACCTCTTCAACTCTGCCCTTTGTAGCACACATCTTGTCTTCTGGGCTCCAGATGTCTGTACTACACTGCTGCTGCTGTCCTTGGTGGTCATTGCATGGTACTGGCATTCCCAAAACACTGCTGTAACTAGGCTTTACCAATAGCCTCTCATAGACTGTCTTCATGGTGCCAAGCCTCAATTCCTTTGCATGACACCTTCAGCCTTGGGCCATCAATTGCAAACTGAGCTGCACCTTCACTAATGGCCTTCCATGGCCTCTCACTGTGCCGAGCCTCAGCTGCTCCTCATGACCCCTTCGTGCTGTCAAAACCAGTACCACCTGGGTGACTCTTACGCATTACCAAGTTCTGCTGCAGCACAAGGTACAACCTTGACTCTCTCTGGAACACAACCTCTTAGTACTCTCAGAAAACACTCCCCAGAAGATGTCACCTCAATGATGCTGGTCTCTTCGTAATCACTGCTAATTTCTTAGCTCCAGCTAACCATCATCAATAGTCCCAGCAATGCAAAGTTTTCACTTTAGAAGTTCTGGTATCTTGTTAATCACAGCTGATACTTCAGCCCCAGATAACCAGAACCACAGAATCTTCACAATCAAAACAACATGGCCCTGATAAGAGTCTTTAATCTTCCCTCTGAAATGTCACAAGTCAGGCCTCCATCTCTGCACTGTTCTCAACATGGTCTTCCAAGCTCCTACAGAACATCCCACAGAGTTCTTAACAGTCAGTGGCTGCTCTTCTAGCTCAAAGTTCCAAAGTCCTTCCACAGTCCTCCCCAAAACATGGTCAGGTTGTCACAGGAATACCCCACTATGCTGGTACCAATAGTCTTAGTTTCTATTCCTACACAAACATCATGACCATGAAGCAAGTTGGGGAGGAAAAGGTTTATTTGGCTTACTTCCATATTGCTGTTTATCACCAAGGAAGTCAGGACTGGAACTCAAGCAGGTCAGGAAGCAGAAGCTGATGCAGAGGCCATGGAGAGATGTTCCTTGCTGGCTTGCTTCTCCTGGCTTGCTCAGCATGGTCTCTTATAGAACCCAAGACTTCCAGCCCAGGGATGGCACCACCCACAAGGGGCCTTACCCCCTGGATCACTAATTGAGAAAATGCCCCACAGCTGGGTCTCATGGAGGCACTTCCCCAACTGAAGGTCCCTTCTCAGTGATAACTGCAGCCTGTGTCAAGTTGACACACAAAACTAGCCAGTACATATAGTATATTTTTTATTTTTGTTTTCTTTTTGTGTTTTGTTGTCCTTAGCCCTTGGCGTATGATCACTTGTGGTCACTCTATATATCTTTCAGTCTTCAACAAAGCTTGTCTACTTCATGTACCCTCTATCACCATGGTCTTTGTCAGCATAGGCCCAAAACATCATACTGGAGTCATGATGGACAGACATTTGAGATTGTGTAAGACAAAAGAACCATTTCCTCCCTTAAGCTTATTTTCCAGTTTTTCTTCCCAGAGTTATTCACAGCTGATAACCAAGTTTTATAGCCAATAATAACTCTGGAACTCTCTCATCTTAAGGTAAAGGTCTTTTTACAATATCATGACCTGATAACAATTCTAGAAGTTTTGAAATATTTACATGGAAAGACACATGCACAGAGAAATCAAAGACAGCGTTTTCAATTAGTTTTCTGTGGCTTAGTGCCAATAGCTACACAACTGATTAACAACAATTTCTTTACAGTTATTGATGTTAGCAGTCTCCTGCAATAATCTCAAGGATAAGGAGATATAGGGGCATCCTCTGGATATCAAAGATCAGAGTCTAAAGATAACATTTATGTTACCAGAAAACTACCACCTTAACCTGAACAATTGGCATTATTTCTAACAGTTCTATTTTCCATTATAACAGCCACTCGGTATAGCTGAGTCTCTCTCTCCCTACAAGAAAAACACATGTGATTGATCTCATCCAAGTATTCCATAAAGTTTATATTTTAAATTTTTGACTTAATTGCACCTGACTAAGTTTTTTTTTTGTCATGTCAACTTCAATTTAAAAGTTATGGCTGGGTGGTGTTGGCATACGCCTTTAATCCCAGCACTTGGGAGACAGAGGCAGGCAGATTTCTGAGTTCAAGGCCAGCCTGGTCTACAGAGTGAGTTCCAGGACAGTCAGAGCTACACAGAGAAACCCTGTCTCAAAAAAACCCAAAATCCAAAAAAAAAAAAAAGTTCAATAACCTAGACTTGGATAGTTATGGAAAGGATCATTGAGGTTCCTTATTCCTGAACCTTATATCTGCACCTTAAAACCTGACTTTTATGGACTCTGAAAAAAATCAGAAGGCTTACTTATTAAGCAACACAGTAGGAACCACACAAATCTCCAGGTGTACAAGTATTTATTCAAAATGTATGAGTTAGAGTTTCCTAAGAAGCTTTTGAATCCTTTTAGAAGGTAACAATACTCAATGCTGTGCCATCAACACATAATTTCATATGACATTATAATCCAAACCAAAATCATTTATTACTTAATTCAATATAAGGCCCATTGGTAAAGGAAAGATGAATGTTTCCAGAATTCTCTTCCTTTTTTGCACATGTCATTAAAGGAGGTATGATGAGAATTTAGATCCCATTTGCCCTGCAATCTGATGCTTCACTTGCCATTTTAGGTTATGAGGAACTGTCATCCTCCTGTAATCATGAACTGAAAGTGTCCTGAGCTAATCTTCCCAAATCCTGGCACTATGATGTGAGAACTTAGAAATGTCTTCCAGGCCTGAACAATCAAAGAAAGACACTAATAGAGCTGTTATATATCAGAAGAAAGAGAATGCAGTGAAGAGGCAGAGAAGGCAGCATTACTATCAATCTATCCCAAAGCTACTGCATGGTATTCCTTATGGGGAGGGTACTCTGCATATGATGTTCTCACCCATCACTCAAGTCCAGACCCCTGGAAAATCAGTAGGTTCATGCTCATGATGCAACATATTCAGGCTGTTAAGAGTTTTGAAAAGACACAAAGGATTCCCTGGCTTCAGGACAAAGGTACTGAAGACTCAATATATTTTAATTCTCCTGATGATAAATAAGGCTGGATGATCAAGTCAAAGACATAGATATATGATATGTTGTATTCAAATGTTAGTGTTATAAGGATGTACAAATATTGCTGCATCTTAGCTTGGTTAGAGACTTTGACCAACATGGAGAAGTGAAGATGCTGCCTGAATAAAGTTAATTTCCACAGTTACTGCTCAACAAGGAAAGTTCTAAATATCACAGTAGTGCCATGTATCAAGTAGCAGTGTTTTCTTTTATACTACTAAAATCTTTCATCACTAGTCAAACCTTGATGTGGAGGAATTGTGGGAAATAGTAGCAAATGGTAGAAAAGACCTAATATGGAAGATCCCAAACTGAGCAAAAGGTGTACCCATTAAGTCTACAAGTGTGAAAGAACCTCCATCTTCATATGGAGTTGAGCTTCAAGTTACACAGGTTGTTGGGATCGAGGTGTTACATATGCATCCGCTGTGTATTTTCTCTTCTTAAATTGTACTTAGCAAGGTTACAGCTGTAAAATCTTACATTTTACTTCAGTGAAAATTGTTCTGATAAATTATTGTTTTAATTTAAAGCAATGCCTACTCTGAAGCAACAAAAAAACTCACAAAAGGAACACATACTATTTTTCTTAACCAATCAGAATTATAAGAGTGACTTAAAGATCTAATAGTTTGCTTTCTGCTACATATTCCCTTGTAGCAGGATATTCTTCTATATAACCGGAGCATATATTATTGAAAATGGAGCTTACATACATTAGAAATGTCTTCTATAATTATGAAAAGAAATACATTTTCTGGAGACGTTCATGTGGTCTGACCTTGGGCATCTAGGGACACTGGGGTTGCGCTAAGTGCTGAGATGAGCAGTTGCGACCAGTGCTATTTCCCAATGATTTGCATGCTTTTACTGCACAGCCTTGGCAGCTTCTTCATATACCAGTTACACATATATTGTGCCATTGTCATTGCTGTCAGGACTCAGCATGGACATGAGAGCTCCTGCTCAGTATCTTGGGTTTTTGTTGCTCTGGTTTCCAGGTAAAATGAACTAAAATGGGAATTCACTGTTACACTGTGATGAGTGTTGACTGGCATTTTCAGAGGGAATTGACTGGGAATGTCCTCTTTTATCATGCTTTACTATGTGGATATTCATTATGTCTCTATTTCTAGGTGCCAGATGTGACATTCAGATGACCCAGTCTCCATCCTCCCTGTCTGTATCTCTGGGAGACAAAGTTACTCTTACTTGCAGGGCAAGTCAGGGCATTAGATATCATTTAATCTGGTTCCAGCAGAAACCAGGGACATCTCCCAAGAGCTTGATCTATGTTGCAAGTACTTTGGTAGATGGGGTCCCATCAAGGTTCCATGGCAGTGGGTCTGGGACAGATTATTCTCTCACCATCATCAACCTGGAGTCTGAAGATTTTGGAATCTATTACTGTGTACACTATGTTAATTTTCTTCCCACGGTGATACAAGTCATAACATAACCCCCATAGAAGCAGAAATGAGAGGCTGGGCTGCCCCAGCTGCTCCTCCTCATGAATCATCCACTGAAACTGTATCTCAGATGTCCCCGAGCTTTTATCAAAGCTTCTGGAGAGTCATTTGTTTTGGTAGAAGATGTAGTTGGTTCTCTCTTTAGCCTAAATGTATTTGTTTCTCTTCATCTCTGGCAATACAGAGTACCGATGTCTTTTCTGCCTTAACAGAGGATACAGTCTTTCCCTTTGAGAAGTTATAACCTCAGCTGGCACTCATAAGCAACAGAAGAAGCTTCTGCAGACTTTCCAAGCACACATTGTATAAATAAAAAAGTAGCCTGTTAATGTCAGTATTTAAGGGACAGAGAAATATTACCTAGAGAAATTTACAGTGGAAAGGATTCTTAGTTCTTGCCTTTTTCAGAAATGCTATAGCACAAGCCTTAGAGAAAGGGAAGCCTGCCTGGCCACGATTCTGTGCTGTCTCTTGAAATTCCAGCAGTGGTTACTGATGCTGCTAGTTGTGTGTGTCACTTCACATAGAATTATTCTGGCTCTTACGTTCACAGACATGCTTACAAAAATAAAGCAACTTTAAATTCGGCTCGTGTTACTTTTGTTTATTGATTTAAATTTTATTGCATTATGGTGAGAAAAGAGACATAATTTCAATTATCTGAATTTGTTAACATTTAAAAATATATGTTAAGTAAATAGAATTACATCACATTCTTCACATCCCTTTTGTACCTCAACTCCTCCCAGAGACCCCCATTCAATACCTGCAATACATTTTTTATTTTGTCCTATTCTTTAAAATCTATAAAATATTGTAACAATAAAAATGAGTATTATAAAAGTTGTTTGATATAAAACAACAAACAATTGAGCAGTCTTGTGCAGTCTTATGTAGATGCTTGTCTACAGCAATATTGAAAATACATGTTTTTCTCAATATAAATTTTAAATAACTCCAAACATATTAACTGTATATTTTAAAATAATACATCACTACTAGTTTTTTATTTATTATTAGATATTTTCTTTAATTACATGTCATATGATTTCTCCTTTCCCAGTTTCCCCTCAAAAACAAACAAACAAACAAACAAATAAAAACAAGAACAAATTCCTGTTGCCCCCCCCATGCTTGCCAACCCACCCTCTCCCACTTATTGGCCCTGGCATTCCCCTATACTGGGGCACAGAACCTTCACAGGGCCAAGGGCCTCTTCTCCCATTAATGAGCGACTTTGCAATCCTCTACAATACACATGCTGCCAAAACAGTGAGTACCTCCATGTATAGTCCTTGGTTGGTGGTTGAGTCCCTGGGAGCTCTCTGATAGTACCTGATTAATACAGATGTAGAGGCTCACAGCCATCCATTGAACTGATTACAGGGTCCCCAATGAAGGAGTTAGAAAAAGAACCAAAGGAGCTGAAGGGTTTGCAGCCCTTTAGGACAAACAACAATATGAACTAACTAGTACTACTAGTTTTTTTAATGAACATAAATAGATAAAGTCTTTTTGTTTGTTTTGTTTTTGGTAGATCTTAAAATCTTGGCTCTTTCTGTGGTACAAGTCCAAAATAAGAACATTTTTTAGACATTGGAGTTTATTGTAATAAGGCTGTACTTCAATAACCCTCACATCACCAAAGGATTTTACCTCCATAGTAGTTAAGCAAAGAGTTGACAGTTCAGTTGCGCCAAGGAATGAATTGTAGGCATGATTTTTGGATACAGATTTCCTGCTATGATCAAAGCTATTTGATTTGAGTGATTTGTGCATTGGCTGTGATGATTTGAAAAAGCATTCATCTCAGAGAAAGAGTAACTTATAAAGTCCTCTTCTTCAAACTTGATACAATAATTACAAACAGCAAGCAAAGCATTTAGCCTCACTCTTTGTTGTTCCCTTACAAGCCACTCCCAAGTTAATTGTTTGTTTCTTTTGACTGTATAAATAATTTTGAAATATATAAGCAGTTCTGAAAACCATAACATAGTGTAAGAACATCAAATAAACAATCTTACTAATAGAGAGACAGAGATAGGAGAAGCATGATTTCAAGACCATTGTGTAGTACATAGCAAGACACTGTCAGGTACAAACAAACAGAAAGTATATGTTCCTTACTAGCTTGCTTCTCCTAGCTTGCTCAGCCTGCTCTTCTATAGAACCCAAGACTTCCAGGCCAGGGATGGCACCACCCACAAGTGGCCCTATCACCTTGATCACTAATTGAGAAAATGCCCTATAGCTGGGTCTCATGGAGGCACTTCCCCCACTGAAACTCCCTTCTTTGTGATAACTTCAGCTGTGTGAAGTTGACACACAAACCCAGCCAGTACAATTGACCCCTTGTCAACTTGACACACAAACACATCACTATTAAGCCTCAACCCCTAATTCATCCCCAAGATCTAAAGTCTCAAAGTCTTTACATCAATCAATTTAAAATGTCTAATATCTTTTAAAATTCAAGATCTCTTAACTGTGGGCTCCACTAAAATACTTTCTTCCTTTAAGAGGGAAATATGTCAGGGCACAGTCACAATCAAAAGCAAAAATCAAACTCCACTGTCCAGTGTCTGGGATCCACTCATGATTTTCTAGATTCCTCAAAGGGCTTGGGTCACTTCTCCAGCTCTGGCCTTTGTAGCACACATCTTGTCTTCTAGGCTCCAGAAGCTTGTACTCCACTGCTGCTGCAGTCCTTGGTGGTCATTGCATGGTACTGACATTTCCAAAACACTGCTGTCTTCTGCTGTAAGTAGGCTTTACCAATAGCCTCTCATAGGTTCTCTTCATGTTTCCAGGCCTCAATTCCTTTGCATGACACTTTCAGTCCTGGGCCATCAATTGCAACTGAGGCTGCACCTTCACCAATGGCCTTCCATGGCCTCTCACTGTGCTGCGCCTCAGCTGTTCTTCATGACCCCTTCATGCCTTCAAAACCAGTACCACCTGGGTGACTCTTACACATTACCAAGTCCTGCTGCAGCACAAGGTACAACCTTGGCTATCTCTCGAACACAACCTCTTTGTGCTCTCAGAAAACACTTCCCAGAAGATGTCACCTCAGTGATTCTGATCTCTTCTTAATCACAGCTAATTTCTTAGCTCCAGCTAACCAACATCAATAATCCCAGCAATGCAAAGTTTTCCTTTAGTATTTCTGGTATCTTGTTATCACAGCTGATACTTGATAATAGCCTTGATAAGAGTCTTTAATCTTCCCTCTCAAATTTCCCTCCCCAACTTGCTTCTTTGTCATGATGTTTATGCAGGAATAGAAACCCTGACTAAGATAATCTTCTTCTCTGCACCTCATAGTACCTTCTCCAAAACTGACCATATAATTTGTCACAAAACAGGTCTCAACAGATACAAGAACATTGAAATAATCCCATGCATTCTCTCAGTTCACCACAGAAAAAGGCTGGTCTATAATAACAACAAAAATAACAGAAAGCTCACATACAAATGGAAGCTGAACAATGCTCTACTCAATAATAACTTAGTCAAGGAAGAAATAAAGAAGGAAATTAAAGACTTTGTAATTTAATGAAAATGAAACTATGACCAACCTAAATTTATGGGACACCATGAAAGCAGTACTAAGAGGAAAACTCAGAATTCTAAGTGCATCCAAAAAAACCAAAAAACAAAAAAACAAAAACTAGGGAGAGAATACACTAGCAGCTTGATAGCACACCTGAAAGCTCTAGAACAAAAAGAATCAAATAGAACCAAGAGGAATAGAAGGCAGGAAATAATCAAACTAAGGGCTTAAATCAACCAAGTGGAAACAAAAAGAACTATACAAATAATCAACAAAACCAGGAGATAGGTCTTTAAGAAAATCAACAAGATAGATAAAAACCTTAGACTGATTAGACAGAGGGCAAAGTGACAGTACACAAATTAATAAAATCAGAAATGAAAAGGGAAACATAACAACAGAAACTGAGGAAATTCAAAAAATCATCAGATCCTACTACAAAAGCCTCTATTCAACAAAACTGGAAAATCTGGATTGAATGGACAATTTTCTAGACAGATACCAGTTACCGAAGTTAAATCCAAATAAGATAAAGCATCTAAAAAGTCCCATAATGCCTAAAGAAATAGAAGCAGTCATTAAAAGTCGCGAAACCAAAAAAAGCCCAGGACCAGAAGGGTTTAGTGCAGAATTCTCTCAGAATTTCAAGGAAGACCTAATACCAATACTCTTAAAACTACTCCACAAAATAGAAACAGAAGGAACACTACTCAATACATTCTATGAAACCACAATTATGCTTATATCTAAACCACACAAAGACCCAAGAAAGAATGAGAACTTCATACCAATTTCCCTTATGAATATCGATGCAAATACGATCAGTAAAATTCTCCCAAACAGAATCAAAGAACACATCAAAATAATCATCCATCATGATCAAGTAGGCTTCATCCCAGGGATACAGAATTGGTTCAATATAAGGAAATCTATCAATGTAATCTGCCCTGACCGGCAGAGCGTTCAGCAGGGACCTAGGGCCGGGGAGAGAGACTGAGGCAGGACAAGAGACACAAAGAATGAGAGCAAGACAGGTGTCTGAACAACCTTTGAAAACTTAACTTCAGGGATGGCAATATAAGCATAAACAAGAGGAGGCTTCAAGGAAGGGGGGCGGGGGGGGGGGAGAGCCTTGAGCACTTTACCAAGGTCAGGCAGCAATCTTTGTTCTCTGGAACCAGCAGTCACAGTGTCCTCCATACCCACAAATATTCTTATTGTTAGACTGCACAAGTTCTCTCAGGGCTGTATGTGTAAGCTAGTAAATTTCCACAAACACCCACACAAGTTCTCTCAGGGATATATATGTAAGGTAATACATTTCCGCAAGGCCATGGTTAAGACCATGGCTCCCTGCGCTAATCCACTATATAAACAAACTCAAAGAATAAAACCACATGATCATCTCATTAGTTGCTGAGAAAGCATTTGACAAAATCCAACACACTTTCATGACAAATGTCTTGGAAAGATCAGGAATTCAAGGCCCATACCTAAACATAGTAAAAGCATATACAGCAAACCAGTGGCCAACATCAAACTAAGTGGAGAGAAACTTGAAGCAATCCCACTAAAATCAAAGACTAGACAAGGCTCTCTGCTCTCTACCTGTTCAATATAGTACTCCTCAAAGCCCTAGCCAGAGCAAATAGACAACAAAAGGAGATCAAAGGGATACAAATTGGAAAGAAAGAAGTCAAAATATCACTATTTGCAGATGATATGATAGTATAATTAAATTACCCCAAAAATTCCACCAGAAAACCCCTAAACCTGATGAACAACTTCAGCAAAAATGGCTAGATATAAAATTAACTCAAAAAATTAGTAGCCTTCCTCTATGCAAAGGATACACAGGCTGAGAAAGACATTAGGGAAACAACACCCTTCACAATAGTTGCAATAATATAAAATACCTTGGTGTGACTCTAAGCAAGTAAAAGATCTGTATGACAAGAACTTCAAGTCTCTGAAGAAGAAAATCAAAGATCTCAGAAGATGGAAAGATCTCCCATGCTCATGGATTGGCAGGATTAATATAGTAAAAATGACCATCTTGCCAAAAGCAATCTACAGTTTCCATAAAATTCCAGTCAAAATTCCAAATCAATTCTTCATACAGCGAGAAAGAGCAATTTGCAAATTCATTCGATGTAACAAAAGACCCAGGATAGCAAAAAATATTCCCAACAATAAAAGAACTTCAGGAGAATCACCATGCCTGACTTCAAGAAGTATTACAGAGCAATAACGATTAAAAACAAAAACAAAAACAAAACAACAACAACAAAAAAAAACACATAGTATTGGTACATTGACAGGCAGGTAGATCAATGGCATAGAATTTAAGAGCCAGAAATGAACTTGATCTTTGAAAAGGGAGTTAAAATCATCCAGTGGAAAAAAGACAGCATTTTCAACAAATGGTGCTGGCTCAAGTGGAAGTCAGCATGTAGAAAAAAGCAATAGATCCATTCTTATCTTCTTGTACTAAGCTCAAGTCCAAGTGGATCAAGAACCTCCACATAAAACCAGATACACTGAAACTAGTAGAAGAGAAAGTGGGAAGAGACTCTAACACATGGGCACAGGGCAAAATTTCCTGAACAGACACCAATGGCTTTTTCTCCAAAACCAAACAATAGACAAACTGGACCTCACAAAATTGCAAAGCTTCTGTAAGGCAAAGGATACTGTCAACAGAACAAAATGGCACCTAACAGATTGGAAAAAGAACTTTACCAACCCTACATCTGATAAAGGGCTAATATCCAATATAGATGAAAAACTCAAGAAGTTAGACTCTAGAGAACCAAATACCCCTCTTAAAAATGGGGAACAGAGCTAAACAGAAAATTCTCAACTGCAGTAGCCAACAAGAACCTAAAGAAATGTTGCACATCCTTAGTCACCAGGGAAATGCAAATCAAAACTACTCTGAGCTTCCGCCTGATATCAGTCAGAATGGTTAAGATCAAAATCTCAGATGACAGCAGATGCTGGTGAGGATGAGGAAAGAGGAAAACTCTTCCATTGTTATTGGGATTTCAAGATGGTACAAAAATTCAGGAAATCAGTCTGGCTGTTCCTCAGAAAATTAAGCATAGCTACATCACTCCTGGGCATATACCCAAAAGATGTTCCAACACGTAACTACACATGCTCCACTATATTCATAGTTGCCTTATTTATAATAGCAGAAGCTAGAAAGAACCCAGATGTCCTTCACAGAAGAATGGATACAGAAATGTCGCACATTTACACCATGGAGTAGTACTCAGCTATTAAAAATAGTGAATTTATGAAATACATAGGTAAATAGATGGAACTAGAAAATATTATCCTAAGTGAGGTAACTCAGTAACAAAAGAACACACATGGCATGCACTCACTGATAATTGGGTATTAGCCCAGAAGCTTGAATACCCACAATACAATTCACAGACCACATGAAGCTCAAGATGAAGGAAGACCAAAGTATGGATGCTTTGGTCCTTAGAAGGGGGAACCAAATACTTATGGGAGTAAATATTAAAACAAAATATGGAGTAGAGACCAAAGGAAAGTCCATCCAGAGACTGCCCACCTTGGGATCCATTTGATATACTATCACCAAACCCAGACACTCTTGTGGATGCCAAGAAGTGCTTGCGGACAGGAGCCTGATATAGCTGACTTCTGAGAGGCTCTTACAAAGCCTGACAAGTACAGAGGTGGATGCTTGCAGCCAAACATTGGACTGAGCATGGGGTCCCCAATGGAAGAGTAAGAGAAAGGACTTAAGGAGCTAAAAAGGTTTGCAAACCCATAGGAAGTCCAAACGTATCCACCAACCTGATCCCCCTCCCACAGAGCTCCCAGGGTCTAAACTGCCAACCAGAGTGTATACATGGAGTGACCCATGTTTCCAGCAGCATATGTAGCAGAGGATGTTCTTGTCGGGCATTGTGGGAGTAGAGGCACTTGGTCCTTGAAGGCTCGATGTACAGTGTATAGGAATGCCAAGTCGGGGAAGTAAGAGTGGGTGGGTAGGTGGGTGGGGAAACATCCTCATAGAAGCAGGGGGAGGGAAGAGGGGATAGAGGGTTTCCAGAGGCAACTTGGGAAAGGGGATAACATTTGAAATGTAAATAAAGTATCCAATAATAAAAAAGAAAGGATATACATGAATTTAAGTTAAAAGCATAAAATACAGAAAATTAAATAATTGCATAGTAAAGAAGACAGTTTAAGTAAGGAATATATCTTGGCTTCCCTTCTGCTTTACTGGATAATATTGAGTGAAAAATTATTCAAGGTCTGTTGATTCCAAATGGGTTTTCACTCAGCTTTTTTTTCATTCTTTTCTGGTTTCTGGGAGATCACCTATTTACTGTTCTCCCGAGGCAGAAGCAAAATCATTGTTATTGTGGCAATGAAGCCAAAAAAAAAAAACCAAAAAAAAACAAAAAACAAAAAACAAAACAAACAAAAAAAAAAAAACGAATGAGCAGTGATCTGTGGCCAGGCTGTGCATGCTCTCAGCTGGAACCCATAATCCACAGTTCCTCAGCCCTTCTCACTCACACAGATAAGTAACTTATTTGACAGCTGGGATACCCCAAGCAGGATGTTTTTGTTAGGGTCTGCATCACTGTGAGAGGAACATGTGTACCTTGGAAGCAGTAATAAACTCCCAAATCCTCAGACTCCACTCTGCTGATCTTGAGTGTGAAATCTGTCCCTGAACCACTGCCACTGAACCTGTCTGGGACCCCAGAAAATCGATTGGAAACCCTGTAAATCAAGAGCTGTGGAGAGTGGCCTGGCTTCTGCAGGTACCAATGCAAATAGGTGTTTCCATTACTGTGTACAACGCTCTGACTAGACCTGCAAGAGATAGAGGCTTGATCTCCAAGACTGACAGGCAGGGAGAGTGGAGTTTGGGTCATCACAACATCACTGCTGGAAGCTGAAACAATGAGAGAAAAGTACAGAGTTACACACAAACTTCATGAACATTGTGATTGTTTTTTGTTTCAACTATGATGTTTATTTTTACATACAATTTTTTATATCCTAAAATTCCCTTCTTACCAAAAAAAGTGAAATGCAAGCCTCAAGGCGCTTCTAGTGTAACCTAGACCATCCCATCCATCCATGTCATAATCTCCTTTATAGCCCATGTTCCATCTGGAACCTTGCTCTAACAAATACACACCCCAGCAGCCCCATCGCGAGGCTAAAACCCATCTTCTCACACATGACAGAATATATGCAGTGAGCAATGGGATTCAGGGCACATGCTCCCTCCACATTCTCCCCTCACTTCTCTCTGTTCTCACCAGGAATCCAAAAAAACAGCACCAACAGCCTAACAGGCAACTTCATTTTGAGGAGGGAGCCTGAGGAGACAGCCTGAGAAGACTGATCAGTCACTGAAACAAGACAACTGAGGTTTTATTTCAGACTAGTAAGGGTGGGCCCTCCCTGGGGAGCAATATGCAAAGGCCCCTGTTAATGTTGCAGTATAAAAGGAAGAGATACACAGGTTTCTTATGATTATAAAAAGGACATAAAATCGCTTCTTTTTTGTAGAGTGCATGAATGCTTACAGATAAGCACTGGAAAAACCAGGACTGCTCCTCACACAGGGCTGTTCCTCAATAAAAGAAATATATAATTATTTTTTCACCCAGAAGGCTGGGAGTAGATGTTGTTAGTAACCTGATAACCTTTGCTATCAGTAGGCTAAGGGGTCACTTTTACCTTCACCTTCCTTTCTTAGTCAATTGAACTGATCTTTAGGAAAGATGGCACATATACTTTGCAAAAGAGTGAATACATACTCATGCTTTAGGCTTTATTGTGCACATGGAATTAAGATAATTGTTACCAGTTATTTTTCCCAAAGTTGAATTGTATTTACATATGTCTAAAATAAAGTGCTTCAGTGTCAGAATGCAGACATTTGGCCAGGTATCAGATTTTACATATTTGAAACAAAACCAGATAACTTCTACATTCTTTTTCGTTATTATATTATGGACAGCCTCCAACTCCTCCTCATCCCATTTCTCTTCCTCTATCTTCAAGAGGATGTCCCTATCCACCCTACCCCACATCTATAGACTTCCCTATTCCTCGAGTCTATGGAGGGTTAGTTGCTTCTTTTCTCACTGAGGCCAGCCCTGACCGTCCTCTACTATATATGTGCTGGAGGCCTCATATCAGCTAGTGTACGCTGCCTGGTTGGTGGCTCAGTGTCTGAGAGATCTCAGGGGTCCAGGTTCATTGAGAATGCTAGTCTTCCTCAGCCTCTTTTATCTTTTACCTAATTCAACCACAGGGGTTCCCAGCTTTTGGTTAGATCTAAGTATCTGCATCTGACTCTTTCAGCTGCTTGTTGGGCCTCTAGCAGGGCTGCCATGTCTGGAAGCATACCATAGAATCAGTAATAGTGTCAGTCCTTGGAGCATCCTGTTGAACTGGTTCCCGATTTGGGCCAGTCACTGAACCTCCTTTCCCTCACTCTCTTCTCCATTTTTGTCGCTACAGTTCTTTTAGACGGGATAAATTCTGAGTCAGAGTTTTTGACTGTGGAATGGCAACCCCATCCCTCCATTTGATGCCCTGTCTTTCTACTGGAGGTGGGCTGTCCAAGTTCCTTCTCCCCACTGTTGTGGATTTCATCTAAGGTCCCTCCTTTGACTCCTTAACCTCTCTTACCTCCCAGGTCTCTGGTACATTCTGGAGGGTCCACCACCTCTTACCTCCTGAGCTTGCCTGTTTCCATACTTTCTCCTGACCCTAAGGGCTTCACCCCTGTATCCCCTCAATACCTGGTCATGTTCCTCTTTTCCCCTCCCTGTCCCCTCTCCTATAAAGGTCCCCCCCTCTCTAAACCACCCCCATTGCTTTCTTCTCCCTCCCAAGTGGGATTAAGGCATCATCATTTGGGCCCTTTGGCTCATAAACCTTCTTGAATTCTGTAAATTGTATCCAGGGAATTGTGTAATTTTTTTGGCTAATATTCACCTATAGTTAATACATACCATGCATGTTCTTTTGAGTCTGAGTTACCTCACTCAGGATAATATTTTCTAGTTTGATCCATTTGCCTTCAAAATTCTATTCTTAATACATGAATAGTATTCCATTGTGTAATGAACCATATTTTCTGTATCTATTTTTCCATTTTGAGACATCTGGGTTGTTTACAGCTTCTGGCTATCACAAATAATGCCACCATGAACATAGTGGTACATGTGCCCCTGTGGCATGGTGGGGCATCCTCTGAGGATATGCCCAAGAATGGTATAGCTGAGTCTCCAGGTAGATTTTTCCAATTTTTTGAGGATCCTCCATAGTGGTTGCACCAATTTGTAATCCCACCAGCGATGCAGGAGTGGTTCCCTTTCTCCACATTCTTGCCAACATATGCTGTAACCTGAGGTTTTTTATCATAGCCAATCTGAAGGTGGAATCTCAGGGTCTTTTTGGTTTGCAATCCTCTTATCATTAAGGACTTTGAACCTTTCCTTAAATGCTTCTCAGCCATTCAAGATTCCTCCGTTGTGAGTTCTGTTTAGTTTAATATCCCATTTTCTATTGGGTTGTTCAGGTTTTTTTGGAGGTTAGCTTCTTGAGTTCTGGGACAAAATGAAAGCAGTGCTAAGAGGAAAATTCATAGCACTAAATGCCCTGGTAATGAAATTGGAGAGATCCTATACTAGAAAACTAACAGCATACCTGAGAGCTCCAGAACAAAAAGAAGAAAACACATACAAGAGGAGTAGAAGTCAGGACTGAAATCAACCCCATAGAAACAAAGAGAACAATACAAAGAATCAACAAAACTAGAAGCTGGTTCTTTGAGAAAAATCCACAAGATAGATAAAACTCTATTTAAACTATCTAAAGGGCCCAGAGACAGCATGCAAACTAATAAAATCAGAAATGAAAAGGACAATATAACAGAAACTGAGGAAATTAAAAAAAACATCAAATCCCACTACAATGTCCTATATTTAATAAAACTAGAAAATCTCGATGAAATGGATGATTTTCTATACAGATACAACAAATCAAACTTAAATTAAAAGCAGATAAACTATCTAAACAGGCTGATATTCCCTAAGGGAATAGAAAAACTCATTTAAAACTTCTGAACCAAAACAAAAACAAAAAACAAAAATAACAAAAAAAAAAAAAGTCAAGGGCCAGATGGCTTTAGTGTAGAATTCTACCAAACCTTCAAAGAGCTAATTCTAACATTCCTCAAAGTATTCCAGAAAATAGAAGTAGAAGGAATACTACCTTATTTATTCTATGAAACCACAATTAATCTGATAGCTAAACCACATAAGGACCCAACACAAAAGAGAACTTCAGTCCAATTTTGATTGTGAATATCTACAGAAATATAATCAGTAAAATTCTTACAAACTGAATCCAAGAACACATCAA
Source organism: Montemys delectorum (assembly GCA_019843815.1). Classification (NCBI taxonomy): domain Eukaryota; kingdom Metazoa; phylum Chordata; class Mammalia; order Rodentia; family Muridae; genus Montemys; species Montemys delectorum. The sequence goes on from JADRCD010238695.1 coordinate 31,517, forward strand.
AACCATCATTCAACAAGATCAAGTAGGCTTCTTTCCAGGGATGCAAGGTTGGTTCAATATATTAAAATCCATTGACATAATCTACTATATGAACCAACTCAGAGGAAAAAAATCACATGATCATCTCATTAGACTCTTAAAAGGTATTTGAAGAAATACAACCCCTTCATGTTTTTCTTCCATTTTTTTATTAGATTTTTTTTTAATTTACACTTCAAATGTTATTTCCTTTCTTGGTTTCCTCTCCAAAAACCCCCTTTCCCCTCCCCACTACCCTTACTCACCAACACACCCACTCCCCTGGCATTCCCCTACACTGGGGCATTGAGCCTTCACAGGATTAAGGGCCTTTCCTCCCACTGATGACCAACAAGCACATTCTCTGCTACATATGCAGCTAGAGCCATGAGTCCCACCATGTGTACTCTTTGGTTGGTGATTTAGTCCCTGGGAGTTCTGAGTCAGTCCAATGTTTGGCTGCATGCATCTACCTCTGTATTTTTTAGGCACTGGTATATATAACACACACACACACACACACACACACACATTCTGTGCTGGAACAGTGTGTCTTAGCGAACCTAGATGTTAACATTCCTGCAGACATCACACCACTGGGATGGAGCAGCAGAGAGTACGCAGTTCATTGAACTAAAGCTATTGTTCTCTGCCCTCATCATCAGATGTAAACAACTAGGTCATTCTTACAGAAAATGATGTCCGTGACCGCTTTGCCATCCATGACCTGATCCTCCTATTGACACTACTTCTCAGCCTCTCCACATCTAGCCTTCCTATTGTCCAGGAGTATATCTATGTAGGTAGCTTCTGATTCCCAGATTTGTCTTTGTTACTTGTTTCTAGGCCTATAGACAAGCCTAGTTCTGACATACAGAAGGATACAATAGTTTCTCCTCCTCGCCAGCATGGCAGGTGAGAACAATCAATGAAACATTTGTCTTCTTAAGGACTATAAGTGCTGTGGGTTTTTCTCAGAGTGGGAATAACAGATCTGTCTGGTTTAGCCTGTAGTGCTCCCATCACTGAGTCCCACCTATAGAATTTTTGCTTGAGTCACAGGTTGGCTCCCACTTTCTACTCTGTACTCTTTCAGTTTCTTCTTGTGATTCTTCTTTCTTTGTTTTATTTTTATTTATTTTTTATTAGATATTTTCTTTATTTACATTTCACATGTTCTTCCTTTTCCTGGTTTCCCCTCCAAAAAAAAAAACCCTACTCCCTCCCCTCTCCCCCTGCTCACCAACCCACCCTCTCCCACTTCCTGGCCCTGGCATTCCCCTACAATGGGACATATAGCCTTCACAGTACCAAGGGCTTCTCCTCACATTGATGACCAACTAGACCATCCTCTGCTACATATGCAACTAGATCCATTAATACCACCATGTATACTCTTTGGTTGGTGGTTTAGTCCCTGGGCACTCTGGGGGTACTGGTTAGTTTACATTATGGTTCCTCCTATGGGGCTGCAAACTCCTTCAGATGCTTCAGTCCTTTCTCTAGCTCCTTCATTGAGGACCCTGTGCTCAGTCCAATGGATGGCAGTGAGCAACCACTTCTGTATTAGTCAGGCACTGGCAGAGACTTTCAGGAGACAGCTATATCAGGCTCCTGTCAACAAGCACTTGTTGACATGCACAATAGTGCCTGAGTGTCTTGATTTTTCTCTGCTCCACACTTTGTCTCTGCAACGCCTTACATTAGTATTTTGTTCCCCTTCTAAGAAAGATTGAAGTATCCACACTTTGGTCTTCCTTCTTCTTGAATTTCATGTGGTTTGTGGATTGTATCTTGGATATTCCAAGCTTCTGGGCTAATATCCAATTATCAGTGAGCTCATACTATGTGTGTTCTTTTGTGATTGGGTTCCCTCACTCAGGATGATATCCTCCAGACCCATCCATTTCCCTAAGAGTTCCATAAATTCATTATTTTTAATAGCTGAGTAGTACTCCATGTTATAAATGTACTACATTTTCTGTATCCATTACTATGTTGAGGGACATCTGGGTTCTTTCCAGCTTCTGGTTATTATAAATAAGGATACTATGAACATAGTAGAGCATGTGTCCTTATTACATGTTGGAGCATCTTTTGGGTATACACCCAGGAGTGGTATTATTGGGTCATCAGGTAGTACTATGTCCAATTTTTTTTGAGGAATCTCGAAACTGATTTCCAGAGTGGTTGTACCAGCTTGCAATCCCACCAAAAATGGAGGAGTGTTCCTCTTTCTCCATAACCTCACCAGCATCTGCTGTCACCTCCGTCTTTTATCTTACTCATTCTGACTGGTGTGACTTAGAATCTCAGGGTTGTTTTGATTTGCAATTCCCTGATGATTAAGGATGTTGAACATCTCTTTAGGTGCTTTTCAACATTTGGTATTCCTCAGTTGAGAATTCTTTGTTTAGCTCTGTACCCCATTTTGAAATCGAGTTATTTGGTTCTTTCAAGTCTAACATCTTGAGTTCTTTGTATATATTGGATATTAGCCCTCTATTGGAAGTAGTATTGGTAAAGAACTTTTCCCAACCTGTTGGCTGCCTTTTTGTCTTATTGACAGTGTCCTTTGCCATGTGCTTTGCAATTTTATGAGGTCCCATATTTCAATTCTTGATCTTACAGCACAAGTCATTGGTGTTCTCTTAAGGAATTTTTCCACTGTGCCCACATGTTAGAGCCTTTTACCCACTTTCTCCTCTCTAAGTTTCAGTGTATCTGGTTTACGTGGAATTCTTTGATCCACTTAGACTTGAGCATTGTAAGGGAGATAAGAATGGATGGATTTACATTCTTCTATATGCTGACCACCTTTTGAGCCAGTACAATTTGTCGAAAATGCTCTTTTTCCCACTGGATAGGTTTAGCTCCTTTGTCAAGATCAAGTGACCATAAGCATGTGAGTTCATTTCTGGGTCTTCAATTTTATTCCAATGATCTACCTGCCTGTAACTGTACCAATGCTATGCAGTTTTTATCACAATTGCTCTATAGTACAGCTTGAGGTCAGGGATGGTGATTCTACTGGAAGTTCTTTCATTGTTGAGAAGAGTTTTCCATATCCTAGTTTTTTTGTTATTCCAGATGAATTTGCAAATTGCTCTTTCTAACTCTGTGAAGAATTGAGTTGGAATTTTGATGGGGATTGTATTGAATCTGTAGATTACTTTTGGCAAGATGGCCCTTTTTACTGTATTAACCCTGCCAATCCATGAGCATGGGAGATCTTTCCATCTTCTGAGAACTTATTCTATTTCTTTCTTCAGAGACTTAAAGTTCTTGTCATACAAATCTTTCACTTGCTTAGTTAGAGTCACACCAGGACATTTTATATTATTTGTGACTAATGTGAAGGGTGTTGTTTCCCTACTGTCTTTCTCAGCCTGTTTATCTTTTGTGTAGAAGAAAGCCACTGACTGGTTTGAGTTAATTTTATATCCAGCCATTTTGCTGAAGTGTTTATCAGGTATAGGAGTTCTCTGATGGAATATTTGGGTCATTTAAGTATACTATCATATCATCTGCAAATAGTGATAATTTGTCTTCTTCCTTTCCAATTTCCATAGCTTTGATCTCCTTTTGTTGCTTAATTGCTCTGGCTAGGACTTCAAGTACTATATTGAATATGTTGGGAGAGAGTGGGCACTATTGTCTACACCCTGATTTTAACGGGATTGCTTCAAGTTTCCCTCCATTTAGTTTGATGTTGGCTACTGGTTTGCTATATATTGCTTTTACTATGTTTACGTATGAGCCTTGAATTCCTGATCTTTCTAAGACTTTTATCATAAAGGGGTGTTGGATTTTGTCAAATGCTTTCTCAGCATCTAATGAAATTATCATATTTTTTTCTTTAAGCTTATTTATATAGTGGATTACTTTGATGGATTTCCATATATTGAACCATCCCTGCATCCCTAGGATGAAACCTACTTGATCATGATGGATGATCATTTTGATGTGTTCTTTGATTCAGGTTGGGAGAATTTTACTGAGTATTTTTGCATTGATATTCATAAGAAAAATTGATCTGAAGTTCTCTTTCTTTGTTGGGTCTTTGTGTGGTTTATGTACTATAGTAATTGTGGCTTCATAGAAAGAATTGAGTAGAATACCTTCTGTTTCTCTTTTGTGGAATAGTTTGAGGAGTATTTTTAGGACTTCTTTGAAGATCTAATACATCTCTGCACTAACTGTGAAGGTTTCATAGTCTCTGCACTAAACCCATCTGGTCCTGGGCTTTTTTTTTTTTTTGGTTGGGAGACTATTAACGACTGTTTCTATTTCTTTAGGGGATTGTTTACATCATTTATTATTTGATCTTGATTTAACTTCAGTACCCAGTATCTGTCTAGAAAATTGGCCATTTCATCCAGGTTTTCCAGTTTTGTTGAGTATAGGCTTCTGTAATAGAGTCTGATGATTTTTTTTGGGATTTCCTCAGTTTCTGTTTTTATGTTTCCCTTTTCATTTCTGATTTTGTTAATTAGGATACCATCTCTGTGCCCTCTAGTTAGTCTGGCTAAGGGTTTATCTATTTTGTTAATTTTCTCAAAGAACCAGCTCCTGGTTTGGTTGGTTCTTTGTATAGTTCCTTTTGTTTCCACTTGGTTGATTTTAGCCCTGTGTTTGATTATTTCCCACTGTCTACTTCTCTTTGGTGAATTTGCTTCTTTTTATTCTAGAGCTTTCAGATGTGCTGTTCAAATTGCTGTTTTATGCTCTCTCCAGTTTCTTTTTGGAAGTACTCAGATCTATGAGTTTTCCTCTTAAGACGGCTTTCATTGTGTCCCATAAGATTGGACATTTTCATTAAATTCTTCATTTTCATTAAATTCTAAAAAGTCTTTAATTTCTTTCTTTATTTCTTCCTTCACCAAGTTATCATTGAGTAGAGTGTTGTTCAGCCTCCATGTGTACATGGGCATTCTATTGTATATGTTGTTATTGAGGACCAGCCTTAGTCAGTAGTGATCTGATAGGATGCATGGAATTATTTCAATCTTCTTGTACCTGTTGAGGCCTGTTTTGTGACTGATTATATAGTCAATTTTGGAGAAGGTACCATGAGGTGCTGAGAAGAAGTTATGTCATTTTGTTTTAGGACAAAATGTTTAATAGATACCTGTTAAATCCATTTGTTTCATAACTTTTGTTAGTTTCACTGTCTTTGTTTAGTTTGTTTCCATGATCTGTCTATTGCAGAGAGTGGGATGTTGAAATCTCCCACTATTATTGTGTGCAGTGAAATTTGTGCTTTGAGCTTTAGTAAAGTTACTTTTATGAATGTAGGGGTCCTTGCATTAGAAGCATAGATGTTCAGAATAGAGAGTTCTTCTTGGTAGATTTTTCCTTTGATGAGTATGAAGTGTCCTTCCTTATCTTTTTTGATAACTTTTGGTTGAAAGTCTATTTATTCTATATTAGAATGGCTACTCCAGCTTGTTTCTTGGAACCATTTGCTTGGAAGATTGTTTTTGAGCCTTTTACTCTGAGGTAGTATCTGTTTTTTTTTTTTTCACTAAGCTGGGTTTCCTGTATGCAGCAAAATGTTGGGTCCTGTTTTCATATCCAGTCTGATAGTCTATGTTTTTTATTGGGGAATTGAGTCCATTGATATTAAGAGCTATTAAAGAAAAAAAAAGATTGCTCCTTCCTGTTATTTTAGTTGTTAGATATAGATGTTTTTGTGGCTACTTTCTTTTGGGATTGTTAAAAAATATTTTTTTTTCTTGCTTTATCATAGGTGTAGTTTCCCTCCTTGTGTTGGAATTTACCAAATTTTATCCTTTGAAGGGTTGGATTTGTGGAGAGATATTGTGTAAATTAGTTTTTGTCATGGAATATATTGGTTTCTCCATTTATGGTTATTGAGAGTTTCGCTGGGTATAGTAGCTTGTGCTGGCATTTGTTGTCTCTTAGAGTCTATATGATATCTGTCCAGGATCTTCTGGCTTTCATAGTTTCTGGCAAGAAGTCTGGTATAATCCTAATAGGTCTGCTTTCATATGTTACTTGGCCATTTTCCCTTACTGTATTTAATATTCCTTCTTTGTTTTGTGTGTTTGGTGTTTTGATTATTATGTGACAATAGGAATTTCTTTTCTGATCTGGTCATTTTGGAGTTCTATAGGCCTCTGGTATGTTCATGGGCATCCCTTTCTTTAAGTTAGGGAAGTTTTCTTCTCTAATTTTGTTGAAGATATTTACTGGCCCTTTAAGTTGGGAATTTTTACTGTCTTCTATATCCATTATCCTCAGATACGGTCTTATCATTGTGTCCTAGACTTCCTGGATATTTTGGGTGAGGAGCTTTTTGCATTTTGCATTTTCATTGACTGGTGTGTTAATGTTTTCTATGGTATCTTCTGGACCTGAGATTCTCTCTTCTATTTCTTGTGTTCTGTTGGTGGTGCTTGCAACTATGGCTCCTGATCTCTTTCCTCGGTTTTCTATATCCAGAGTTGTCTCCCTTTGTGATTTAGTATTGTTTCTACTTCCCTTTTTAGATCCTGGGTGGTTTTGTTCAATTCCTTTACCTGTTTTGTTGTGTTTTCTTGTAATTCTTTAAGGGATTTTTGTGTTTCCTCATTAAGGGCTTCTACCTGTTTTCCTGTGTTCTCCTTTATTTTTTTTAAGGGAGTTATTTGTCTTCTTAAAATCATCTATCAGCATCATGAGATGTGATTTTAAATCTACATTTTGTTTTTCCAGTATATTGGGATATCCAGGATTTGCTGTGCTGGGAGAACTCAGTTCTGATGATACCAAGTAGTCTTGATTTCTGTTGGTAAGTTTCTTCTGTTTTCCTTTCACCATCAGGTTATCTCTGTTATTAGATGTTTTTGATGTCTCTAGCTGGAGCTTATTCCTCCTGTGGGTCTATAAAGCATGTGTCAGATCTCCTGGGAGACCAGCTCTCTCCTAGTGGAACTTGTATATTAAGACTCTGAAACAGCCCAAGCTCTGAGTGCAGATGGAGACTGGAAGGATCCTGTCCCAGCTACTCCACTGTTTTTGAGCCCTGTGTGCTCCTCACTGCCCAGCTTTACAAAGTTATTGGACAGAAATTTGCTATCTCACCTCTGAGACCTGGAAAAAAAGTACCCTGGGAAAACAGGTCTCTCCTGGGGGACCTTTGCACAGAGGGCTGTGGAAGAGCCTCAACTCATGGGTATATATGGCAGACCCCTTTCATGTTAAAAATATTGGAGAGATTAAGAATTCAAGGCCTATAATAGCATTATAAAAGCAGCATACAGTAAACCAACAGTCAATATCAAATTAAATGGAGAGATACTTGAAGCAGTCCTACTAAAATCAGAGATAAGAAAGGGGTGCCCACGCTCCCTGTTCCTATTCAATATAGTACTTGAAATTCTATAATGAGGAAAAAGAAAGCAAAAGGAGATCAAGGAGATACAAATTGGAAAGTAGTCAAGGCATCCCTATTTGCCAATGATAAGATAGTATACATGAGCAATCCCAGAAATTGTACCTGAGAACTTCTACCTACAACTTCAACAAAGTGGCTGGACATAAAATTAACTCAAATAATCAGTAGCCTTTCTTTATACAAATTATAAATGGATTGAGAAAGAAATTAGGGAAACAACTCCCTTCACAATAGTCACAAATAATATAAAATATTTTGGGACAGCTCTAACCATACAAGTGAAAGATCTCTATGACAAGAACTTCAAGTCTCTCAAAAAAGAAATTGAAGAATACCTCAGAAAATGAAGAGATCCCCCATGCTCTTGGATTGTCAGAATAAACATAGTACAAATGGCCATTCTACCAAAAGCAATCTACAGATTCAATGCAATCCCCACCAAAATTCCAACAAATTCTTCACAGACATGGAAGGAGTAATTCACAATTTCATATTGAAAAAGAAAAAACCCAGCATAGTGAAAACAATTCTTAACATTAAAAGAACTGCTAGGTGAGTCACCATCCCAGACCTCAAGCTTTACCACAGAGCAATAGTGATAAAAACTTTATGGTATTGGTACAGAGACAGACATGTTGATCCATGGAATGAAATTGAAGACCTTGAAATAAAACCACACATTTATGGACACTTGATCTTTGACAAAGAGTCAAAAAAAGATACAATAGAAAGAAGAAAACATCTTCAATAAATGGCACTGTTCTAAATGGCTGTCTGTATGTAGAAAAATGAAAATAGTTCCATTTTTGTCACCTTGCACAAAGCTCAAGTTAAGTATATCAAGAACCTTAACATAAAACCAGATACACTTAATCTAATAGCAGAGAAAGTAGGAAAAGGTCTTGAATTCATTGACCCAGGGAGAAATCTCCAAAACAGAACTCCAATGGCTCAGGCTCTAATATCAAGAACTGACAAATGGAACATCATGAAACTGAAATGCTTATATAGGTCTAAGGATATAGTCAATAGGGCAAATCAGCAACCTGCAGATTAAGAAAAAACTTCACTAGCACCACATCCAATAAAGGACTAACTTCTTCATTCCTAAGTAAGATCCATCTTGACTCAACTCACTGGTTTCTCTGACATCCACAATGCTTGCCGGGACCTCCACAGTTGGTGTCAAACATGAGGGATATAACCCTCAGAAATGTTAAGAAAAATCTTTAAACAGAAATTTATATGTTCAAGAAATTTAGGCCTGTTTCCCATAGGATTATACTTGTAAAAGAGACAGTAGAATTAATATAGCTTTTATCTAGTCAGTCTTTTGATAGACAAAGATTTTATACAATAATTAGGATGTTTGTTTAGATGGAGAGAAACAAAATATTCAGAGCATCAGCTCTGCAACTTTATATACATAGGACTAATACAGAGAGATAATAAAAGGAAAGACAAAAATCATTTTCAGTTATTTATTTTAAAGGACAGGGAGAAGGAGAGAGGAAGAATGAGAGGGAGAGGAAGACAGGGAGGGAGGGAGGGAGAGAGAGAGAGAGAGAGAGAGAGAGAGAGAGAGAGAGAGAGAGAGAGAGAGAGAGAGAGAATTTTCTGTTGGACACATCTTGGTAGGTGTACTGGCT
>JADRCD010238696.1:0-17004 GCA_019843815.1 Montemys delectorum
CTCTGCCTCCTGAGTGCTGGGATTAAAGGCGTGTGCCACCACTGCCCCGCTCTATGCTTGCTTTCTTAAAGGAACCCCCCCAATCCCTGAATTTAATGAGCTTTCTTACCAGGATGTCCCCCCTGGACTCATGCAGATAGTGCAGGGCCAGTTCCTGGTTGGTGCCGGCCCCAGGGAAAATGCTTGAACAGGCGGCCGTCAGCAGGTCATCCACTGGACTCACCAGAAGCATTGGGAGAACAGGAAGTCAAGTTAGGGCTGCATCCTGCAGCACCCACCAGCCGGCCCATGCTTTGCTCCCTGGAGACCTCTCCTTACCTTGCCTCTGCTTCTCCCAGCTACTCTCAAGGTGTTCCCATGGCTGCCACACCAAGTCAGCCTTATGAGGGTCTAAAGCTGCCAGCGCTCGGTCTCTCACCATGGGGATCTCTGCTTGGAACCGGGTACCGACGTTGATTCGTCTGCAGGGGTGGAAGGGCAGGGAGTGAGGCCTCACTTTGTGGGGACAAAGAACCTGACTTTCTCCCTAGGATGGGAAGAAACAGTGCAGTTGGCGGATGCAGAATGCAGTAGAGCCATAGCTGGGTGTAGGGAATGTGGCTTCTGGGAGACGGGGAGGTCACCCTGGCTTAGGGCCTGAACAGAAAGGCAAGGCTCCACATTGGACGAAGGAGGAGAGACTCTTGGACCCTCCCACCCAGCTCTCCTTCACTTGATCCTTTCCTTTCCACTCTCTGCAACTTCCACACAAAAGCTGTCGAAAAGACAAGAGAGCCCAGGATAGACTACAGAAGCCCAGAGAGACCAACTGGCTCTACGAAGGCCCCCACAGAACCATCCCCTTGCTCCCAGAGCTCATCTGCAATGCATTAGGCCCACCTGGACACCCACACACCATGGGCCTGGGGCAGGACTGCACTTACGGTTCGATGCTCACAGGGGTGGCCTCCCCCATCACAGAGAGGACCGGCGGGGTGACTTCAGAACTATCTACGGGCAAAGAGCAAATTGGTAAATGGCCCCTTCCTCCATTCAGGAAACACTCCCGTCCTAGATGGCTATACTGCATGCAAGAGTCACAGCGGTGGGCTGGAGAGATGGCTCGGTGGTGAAGAGCACTGACTGCTCTTCTGAAGGTCCTGAGTTCAAACCCCCAGCAACCGCATGGTGGCTCACAACCACCCGTAATGAGATCTGATGCCCTCTTCTGCGATGTCTGAAGATAGCTACAGTGCACTTACATATAATAAATAAATAAATCTCTTTTAAAAAAAAGTCACAGCGGTGACTCACTGAGTACACTCGGAACCCAGGCACCCTTTGTCCTTGCTCTGCAACCTGATGACCGTGCAACTCTAGCCCTGTATTAACATGTGAGTACCTCAGTTTTCACATCTGCAGAAGGGGTTATTTCTTTCTGTCTCCTGGGGATGATGAGATTTCTGGATTAATTAAGAGCCTGGCACTCCACAACTCCCAGCTATCAGTGTTAGCACGGCCACCCACCAAAGCCCGGCTCCGGCTCCCAGGGGCTCCCTCTGCACACGCTGCTCTCTGCAGTATAGAACTATGTTTTACTTTTGTGTTATTCTATCAAAAATGCTGGAGCGAAGCATACCAGGGAGACGGCAAAGGTCTCTTTATAATTATCTTTTCATCTTCTCTCTGGATTTTTTTTTTTGCCTCACTTTTCTCCAACTTAATCTTAAAGCCTGATTGGATGAAGACATTCCCTTAATCAAAACAAAACAACATACAAAACCTCTGTTGCTGCTCCCTGCAACGGGAGACAAAGTCTGCCTCCCTCGGGTTGTTTCAGGCAGTTCCTCGAGTGTGTACCTCCCACCCCACAGCCCAAGCTCTCACCCCTACCTACCTCAGCCCTTGCTCCCCTGCCCCGCCCACTCTGCATATGAGCTCAGCTCCACCCTCTCCCAAATTCTTTCCTTATCTCTCCAGGCTTCCACAGGTTAGAAACTTGGTGTGTGGCCTCATTCACCGCCTGCTGGTCCCACACTGCTAGGAACCTCTGCTTTTCTATCTGGGCCTGCGCTTTCTTTAGACGAGATGACGGTACCCATACACTCTTGGAGCCTGCACAGGATCTAGTCTGAGGTTTTACACCTCAGTAAACAGTTGTTGGGCACACTGACTGGCATCTTGTTGGCTCTGGTCATGATTTCCAGCACAAACCAAGCCAGAGAGAGAAACTTCCCAGGTAAGCAAAACCTGTTCTTGCCAGCACAGGGCTATTTCCATCCACAGACACCAGGAGGCACCAGAGAGCTACACCACGGGTGATAGCTGGGGTCAGAGGTTAACTGGGAGAGGACTGCACCTATACCATTCCACTGTAAGAGATCAGGGGATCCCACTTCCCAAAAGAAAAGAACCCGCCTTTGTAAAATGGACATTTTTAAGCCTCACAACACCAGGACCTGTTGTTGACCAAAATGTCTCAACATGCCCAGGAGACCAGGTCAGCCACCTACTATGAACAATGCTAATGTAACTGATCCCCACCACAGCCAGAGGAGGGAGCTATTAGATTGAATTGTAAGGAACTGCTGTTTGTAGATCAGCTGAATGTCAGTAATTCCATCATCAGCCAAGCATGACTAATCGAATCCTGATCCTTGCTGAAGTCTGAGCAGTTGGACTTACGTAGTGACGGTAAAGAGTGGATCAGAATCCAAACAGGACTGACCACACATCACCCCACCCCCTCAGGGGGAGATAGCAGGATTCTTCCTCCAGTCCCCAGACCCCTATAACCCACAGGCAGAACTGTCTCTCTACACACACACACACACACACACACACACACACACACACACACACCCCACAACCACCAGGGTCACTCACTAGAGCGGAGCAAGGTTCGATGGGCACTCTTTGGTGTGATAGGAGGAGGGGCGGGGATGCTGCTGGTTGATATGATGGCATTGAAGTAGAGGCCAGAGCCTTCCCGAACAGGGCTGAGAATGGGTGGCGGTGTGTAAGGGGGCAGCTCAAAGCTCCGCTCAGAGGGGTGGTCAGCAAGGCGAACAGGAGAACGCAGGTGGCTCTGGTAGGGGGTGATGTTGGAGTAGACAGGAGGGGCGATGAAGGTGCCCGCCTTGGTAGGGATGATGAGGGGCTCCGGCCGTGGCCGCTGCTTTGGTTTCCTCATGGAAGGTTCCCCCTCCAACTTGACATTCAGGTCTTCAGCCTGGAAACGGAAACAAAATTAAGAGGCTCAGCCTCTTGTGGCTCCAGAAACCTGTAGTCTTGGAAGATGAGAAAGCCCCAAAGCTCAGCTTATTGTCTCCACCAGGCAGAGCCACAGGCTAGCAAACTTCCCATGAGGCCCAAGTAAGTGGGTTAGGTTGAGCATGCTTGTTGTCTGTTCTACTTTTACTTTTCTTTCTTTTCTAAAGATTTATTTATTATTTATTTATTTAATGTATATGAGTACACTGTCGCTATCTTCAGACACACTAGAAGGTGGCATCGGATGCCCATTACAGATCGTTGTAAGCTACCATGTGGTTGCTGGGAATTGAACTGAGGACCTCTGGAAGAGCAGTCAGTGCTCTTAACCGCTGAGCCATCTCTCCAGCCCCTCTGTTAGCATCAGGACATCCAAAGCCTGTGGCAACGCATGGGCGGGTCTCACTGACCTGTTGCCAGGGCAACAGCCACCCTATTCCCAGAATCCATTGGGCTCACCTCCCACCTTTACCTGCATCCACTACGTCAGAACCCATATATATATATATATATATATATATATATATATATATATATATATACACACACACACACACACACACACACACAGGGAACATTCCTCCATCTCTCTCTCTCTCTCCCCCTTTTTTTCCATGCTACTGCCCCCTCTCTCCCTCTCAATTAAACCTCTTAGACGTCAAACTGTTTGGACCTAGTGAGTCTGGTATGTTCTGACGCGACCCGCTGCTCTAACACATCACCGTCCATGCTCACTTTTTTTTAAAAAAGATTTATTTATTTATTTTATGTATATGAGTACACACACTGTAGCTGTACAGATAGTTGTGAGCCTTCATCTGGTTGTTGGGGATTGACTTATAGGACCTCTGCTGGCTCCGGTCAACCCTGCTCGCTCCAGTAAGCCCACTCTCGCAGTCCCTACTCGCTCTGGCTGCCCAAAGATTTTTATTTATTACTATAAATAAATACACTGTAGCTGTCTTCAGACACACTAGAGGAGGGCATCAGATCTCATTACAGGTGGTTATGAACCACCACGTGGTTGCTGGAATTTGAATTCAGGACCTTTGGAAGAACAGTCGATGCTCTTACCCACTGAGTCATCTCACCAGACCCCATCCTCACTTTTAATGTGGGACTAGAATAGGAAATGCCTACCAGACCTGGGAGCTATTAAGATTAAATAAACCAGTATGCAGAAATGAATAAGCACATTTGTTTTTGTGAGTGATGGAGATCAAATCCTGGGCTTGCACATGATAGGCAAGCACTACAGCTCTGAGCAAAATCTCCAACCCACAGCATTTCTCCCTCTAACCTGGCATTCAGATCCTCCGCCTAGAGAGGGCAGCAGAGCACAGGCAGCCAGCCCAGCCTCCGGTGTAGCAATGTGAGTGGATATAAGGAAATCAATACTCTTGTGGTTACAGTTACAGTTCTGTCATTACTGAAGTCCAGATTCTATATGGGATAGAAGCCTCCATTGTGTGTCAAAACCTGAGCTGCATAACAGTGTTAGATCTGCCACTGTCAGAGGCTAGCCCGCCCATGTTGTCAGAGGTTGGCCTTCCTAGCGCACATTTCTATAACAATGTACCTTATAAGCTTCTACACTGAACAGAAAGCGGGGCCGTCAAGAAATAGCCTTTCTTAGTCAGTGCTAACACTCTCCAGGGGGAGCAGCACCTATGGCATCTCTCGGCACGTGGTAAACACGACCTTGTCCTGCCTGTGTGTTCTCATGCCCCTTCGTTCATTCCTCTGCCTTTACGGGAACAGTGGGAAACCGCAGCAGAGCCATGCTGCTTGCATTTGTCAACTTGACATAAACCAAACACAGCTAAGAGGAGGGGCTCTCAGCTGAGAAACTGCCTCCATTAGATTGGCCTGAGGACAGGTCTGGGGCATCTTCTTAACTTCTAAATTGATGGGGGAGGTGCAGTTCACTGTGGGCAGTCCCGCCCCGGTCAGGTGGTCCTGGGTTCTAGAAGAAGGCAGGCTGAGTGAGTCATAAGGAACAAACCAGTGAGCAGCACTCCTCCATGACCTCTGCATCAGCTCCTACCACCATGTTCCTGCCACCAGGTTCCTGCCACCAGGTTCCTGCCACCAGGTTCCTGCCGACTGTAAGCTATAGGATGAAATAAACTCTTTCCTCCACAGGTTGCTTTTGGTCTTAGTGTTTATCACAGCAACAGAAAACTAACTACATCTGGAGCTAAAGGCCTCCCCCCTGTGCCGGACAATCCCATACAAAACCAGCTCCAACTATTTACAGGTAAGAGATTTAAACTGTTCTGAGTACTTTTGACCTTCAAGTTGTGACGATGCTATGGAGACTATTTTAAAAAGAAAGGAGTGAGGGGGAAGGAAACAGAAAGGAGGGAGGCAGGGAAGGAGGAAGGAAAGAAGGATGGATGGATGATAAGACAGGCAGGAAAATAGACCATATATATGTATTCTGATGCAAGCCAAACATATTTGTGGATGAAATGGTATAATGTGAAATGTGCATCAGAATAACTCAGTGTCATGAGAGTACAGATGAAGTAAGATTGGCTGTATTCTGATATAATTATGAGACCTAGATGATGGCTATGCATTCATTCACTACACCCTTCTCTGTTCATATGAATGATTGGAAATGTCTACAATACAAGGAAACATATTAAATAAACAATAATATAATGCACACACCCAGCCACAGAACAAGACCCCAGAAGGCAGACAGTTTTGGGCTAACTTTCCCGCAGTATCAGTAATCTCGAGGCCCTCTGGTTCAGAAGATGCAGTCTAGGGTCAGCTCTGCCATTAGCTGGCCATCTGACCTCATGTGAGTGCTAAGGTTTGCAGCCCAATTGAGCTTTAGTGATGGGAACAGAACGGGAGACCCGCACATGTTAGGCAAGTGCCCTACCATTAAGCTACCAAGCCCCCAGTGCTACAGTTAATTATCATTCGCACCCCAAGCTCACACTCATGTGGGGATGTAATCCTCAAAGCCTCACATCAACAGTATGAAGAAGGTGGTAACTGGAGTCTGGATGGTATTTAGAGGCAGGGAGGGGATCTATTAGGTTTACATAAGGTCATCAGAGTGGAGCTACCATTGTCCAATCCTGTGTGGCCTCAAAGAATACAGACAGAGACAGACAGATGACAGACACTTGTTCCCTATCTTTTTCCCCTATGAAGCTCTGCAATTATCTTGGAACTCTGCCTGTCTGCCTGCAGGATGATTAGCACCAGAAAAGGCCCCTGGACTTTGTATCTCTAGAACGAGCTAAACTAACCCTCTTCATTATATTAGCCTGCCTTGGGTGTTTGGTTAGAGCGACACCAACTATATAGTTGTTCTGGCTCCTTCCTACCCTCTGTCAAGACAGGCTGCCAGGCCTCGACTTCCAGCCTCTAACATACTTTCCCCCAACCACAAAGAAGACCTCGGAGAGCCAATAAGCTTGAGTCAATTACCTCACAATGATCTTGAAGGCCCGTCTCTTTCCTATTATAGAGAACAAGCATGCGGGCCAGCTCTTCAATGAAATAAACAGGAAATCTGAACTGAATAGAAAAAAACATTCCCGAAGCTATCAGAACCAACAGCTTGACAAAGACGTCTGTGGGGTGGATGTGGGGTCAAAGGGCAAGCCCAGCACCTCTGCAGCCTTATGCCTGCAGGTGGATGTTATTACTTGGAGAAGCAACTGGGAGGGGCTGAGGGCTAGGCAGAGTTTGACAGCTTCAAGAACTACCAGAATAAAAACTGTGGCTCAGAATAACAGCGGGTGGCAAACAGGCTTGTCCTTACATGGAAGAATGCTTAAATCACCTCATCTGTTTCTGATTAAGTAAAAGTGACTCAGGATTACTAGGGGCCTTGGCTGCCCAGCAGAAGTCAAGATAAATGCTCCTGGGAAGAAGAGCCTCGAAGACACACAGACACAGACAGACAGGCACACCCACTGGCTTTTCAGGTAAATTTTAACAATTGGCCATGAAGTCATGGCTTCAGATCTAGCAAATAAAATGGCATATAAAGATGAATTCTTCTAGAAGGCAGAAAGATCTTACAGACGACTTTAAATTAATGTCCAAGGTGTGAAGGTGTTAATTGATCATTACTGAAGAGAAAAAAAGATTTCATAGAAAAAGTAAGCATGGCTTAAGTGGGCTTGGCAGGGAAAGTGTTGACACGAAAACATAAGGACATGACTTCAGATCCTCAGAGCCCACATTAAAAATCGAGATGTGGTGGCAAACATCTGAAATCTCCAGACTTGGGAGGTGGCGACTGGAAGGTGCCTGGGACCTGGTACCCAGCCAGTCTAGCTGAAGCATCAAGCTTCAGGTGCCATAAAAGGCTCCAAACTAAAAAACTCTGGTGGAACATAACTGAGAAAGACATCTAACATCATCCTCCGGCCATCATAGGCACATACTCACACACAAGCATGCACATCTGTTGTACACTTGTGCACACATATACACTAACACACAAGTGCTGGAGTTATGTATCCATTTTCAAGATATAATATCTTGAAGAAAAAACAAAAAACCTGGAACTTTGTTCTGTCCAGGAAGTGGCAAAAGTCATCACATTATATTTCAGTAAGTCAAAAGCTACATACTGTTACGTCTCTAGGGGTCTCCTCAGCCAGGGAATTAAACTCTATGCCATAAGCAGTCACTGTATATTCCACATGAGCCTCTCTCCTATACATCTAAAGGGCGTCATGCATGTGATAACTATTAGGAAACTGAGAAATCCAGGTAAAGTAACCACTAACAGAGAAATAAGTATATAACGAATACATTTTTGCCGGGAGTGACAACTCAGTCAATTGAAAGCACAAGGACACACAGACCCTGTCACACACATCACACCACACACACACACACACACACACTCAGGAGTGCACAACAAAGACAGGATGCCATCACAGAACACCAACAGCAGGTGACAGAGCTCAACCTAGGTGTATCAGTAATTACATGAAGTGGAGTTTCCACCCGTGGAGGATATAAAAGTAGGACTCCCAGGCAGACATCACAGCGAGGGGCTGCTCCCAAGGGCTGGAGCTGGAGTGAGGACTGAGAAACCTAAGATCAGTAAAAACTGGACATACAAATTCAGTAGCCTATTGGACAACACAATGGCTTTCATTGCTGCATTAATTTATTTCTCTTAAAATACTGCTACGAGACCAGATCTTAAGTGTTCTCACTACAAAAAATAAGGATGGGAGGCAATAACTATGCTAATTATCTTGGTTTAGAGGTTCTACTACACACACACACACACACACACACACACACACACATATATATATACATATATATATATATATGCACTCGGGAGGCAGAGGTGGGTGGATTTCTGAGTTCCAGGCCAGCCTGGTCTACAGAGTGAGTTCTAGGACAGCCAAGGCTACACAGAGAAACCCTGTCTCTAAAAACCAAAAAAAAACCAAAAAACTGTAAACTGTACTGATGTGCTTATTAAAAGACAAGACAAGGTTATTGAGGCAGAAAATAGCAAACCACAATTACATACAAAAGGTACTACAGATGAAAAGAAACTTCTCTCAGCCAGTCTCATCCTGGGCCGAATGTGCACACCTCTGAAACATCCAAACACCCCAAAGCAGCGACAGAGTACAGGAAACACTAGCACTACGATCATAGCGGTAGAGTCCAAGGTGCCCGGCTCAGAACTGGACACACGAGCAAACACTTCTGCATCCCAGAAGCTAGCTCAGGACCTTCTCTGAGAGCCACGAATACCTCCTGACCGGCAACAAAAACAGAGCTGCATCCTAGACTCTCCCTGACGACTACCACTTCAAGTATAAAACTACCTCATACCCTCTGTGTACTTTAGTACAAGTTTAATTTGGAAAATAAAAAAAAAAAAAAAAAAAAAAAGCAAACAAACAGTATCTCTCTGATACATCTCCCTGATCATCAGGAAGATAAATCAGTGGTTAAGAGAATTGGCTGCTCTTCCAGAGGACAGGGATCCCAGCATTCCCAGCAGCTACACAGCGGCTCGTACTCTCCATAACTAAGGTTCCAGAGGATCTGGATCAGGATTCCAAGGGCACCACATGCGTGTGCTAGAGTCACAAAAATTCACAACTATTTTTTAAATTTTTACTGGGTCGGGCATAGTGACACATATTCTTAACCCCAACATTCAGAAGGTAGAGGCAGGTGGATCTCTGTGAGTTCGAGGCCAGCTTGGTATACATAGTAAGTTCCAGGACAGCCAAGACTACATAAAGACCTTGTCTCAGGAAAACAAAACAAAACAAAACAAGAAAGAAGGAAAACTGCATGTCCCCGGGTTACTTGAAGAATTCTACGGTTTCCCTTGGAGCCTTTGGACCTAGAAGCATCCCAGGCCTGGAGCTGCTGGGGGACAGCCTCTCGTACCTGAGCTGCAGCATCTGTCCCGGGAACTCGGGTGGACCGCCTGCGGGTTACGATGACTGACGGCTTGTGCTCAGTAGGGTACTGCTCAAGGCCCTTGCCATCCTCATCAGCACCTCCAACTTGGGCCACCTCAGTTGGACCCACAGTCCTCACAGGAACAGACACGGGAATGATGGGGGGTACCATCCCACTCTCCTCCCGAGCTCTCTTGGCGGCTAAGGCAGGCTCGGAAAACTCCACGCCACACTTGGTGGTTGAGGCCAACACACTTTTCCGCTTCTCCTCAGAGCCATTGGCGTCCTGGATAAGAGGGAGATGGGGGTGTGGGGGGGATAGCAATGAGATTCAGAAGGTGAGCCCCTGTGTGCTGACTTAGGAATCCCATGACCCTTGAACCCAGCGATTCAAGCACCTGCTGGTTGACCCTTGACAGCCTGGCACTTCCTGGGCCACCCCTCTTCCTATACCTTTGAGATATTCTCCACAGCCTTCCGTCTGCCTGGCTGTGTCACCCCGGCCTGAAGCAGCAGATTCTAGGTGGTCATTGGTCCACTGGTGGCTTACAGATGTTTCACCTAGCCTACGGGTCGTGGCATGTAACCAAGCATCTCGCTGTGACAAGATGGGGGGCAGGGGGCGCGTTGGCAGCTATTTCCTCCCAGGTATCTGACTGGAGTGAAGACTCAAAATTCTGTAGCCCCTGTGTGCCAACCTGGACCTAAAGGCAACAGTGGCTGCAGCTTCTAAGGAGGCAGAGAGTAAATGCTGATCAAGTGGGGGGTGTAGCTCAGCCTCTTTACAGAAACCTGGAATGGGGGACATCCATACCCTTGCTATTGCAAGGAGAAATTACTTTTGAGCAAGTATGGAATAAAATTAAAAACCCGAGGTTAACACAAGTGGTCAAAGTCTGATTGGTTTTCCTTCCTTTCTGACTTTTTTTTGTTGTTGTTGTTTTTTGAGACAGGGTTTCTCTGTGTAGCCCTGGCTGTCCTAGAACTCACTCTGTAGACCAGGCTGGCCTCGAACTCAGAAATCCGCCTGCCTCTGCCTCCTGAGTGCTGGGACTAAAGGCGTGCGCCACCACCACCCGGCTCTGACTTTAAAAAATGAACTTTATTGCAGCGTGACTTCCTATTCTAGACTACAGCTAATGCATTTTGATTTGCATCATGTGCAATCACCAGCACACGCTCTTGCATCTTAGAATGCTGGCGCTCAGCACCTCCTTCTCCCAGCCCTCAAGTTCCACAGGAAGAACCAAAAAGGACTTTCCTTCCCACCAACCAACATGCTTGGAAACCTCAGCGTCCCTGTGGATATGGGTGCCTCATGCAGGGTTATTCTGAATAAAGAGCTTTTGTGTCCTTTAAATATCTGAATAAAGCCTGCCCTCTAAGCATCACCCGACCTCGACAGAGGCCGCCCTTCCTTACCTGCATGGAGGCCAGCTCCACCGCCTTCTGGGCCAGGGTCAGCAAATTAGCCTCCTGGGACGCCCTGCGTCTCCGTCTCGTGCTCTGGATCACCCCACTTCGTATCACCTGTCCACAGTCCCCGAGGCCCCCTGCCCTCATGACCTCCTCATTACCCATGGCAGGAGCCTCCCGCTCCCGGCCATTGGGTGCCAGTCTGTCCCCATCCGCCAGCAGTTGTGACTCCCTCAGTTCTAACGGGAATCCCAGGGCTTCCGGATGGGGTTGCCCCAGGGCGCCTGGTGGTGGCTGCTGCAGCGACCAGTGATGAAGGAACAGATTGCTCGGGGGCTCCTGCCCAGGTTGGGCGCCAGCTCCATCGAGGGAGTTGGAAGGCAGAATCCCCTCCTTGGAGAGACGGCGGGAGCGCCGAGGGAAGGCCATCTGGGGCTGAGGTAGCACGGGCTGTGAAGCAGGGTCCTGCAGGAGAGCCTTGCGCAGTTCTGGGTTCATTTCTGTGTTGTGGGGAAAAGGGTAAGGGGCCATGCCGCGGTGAGCCAGGTGGGCCTGTCCCAGTGGCCCACCCGGTGCCAGGCCAAAGTCCTGGTGCTGCTGCGAAGGGGGTTGATGCATGGGGTAGTAGTTCTCAAATAGCTGCATCTGGGGCAGGGCTGCCGGTTGCTGCTGCTGCTGCTGCTGCTGCTGCTGCTGCTGCTGCTGCTGCTGCTGCTGTTTCTGCGGCGGGAAGGAGGTGGTGGGGTTAGAAGGCTGAGGGCCCTGCCGGAAGACCTGGCGGTTCACCTGGTGGCCAAATGCCAGCTGGAAGGGTTGCAAGGGCAGTGTCTGGTTTGGGGGTTTCTTGGCTGCGTGGAAAGAGTTCAAGGGTGCTTGGGGCCTCCCCACCTCCAGCTGCACCTTCTGTGGTACCATGGGCTGCACTGCATTTCCATAGTGATCCAGCTGAGGACCCCCAGGCTTGTTCCCCTTCAGTGCCTCAGGGTGGTTGTAGTAGGGAGAGACCCCCACACCTGGATGAGGGCTCCCTTTGGGTCCAGGGTAGAGGGACAGGTGGTTCCACGCGGAGTGGGGTGGGGGCTGGCCAGGTTGTTGCTGCCAGCCACTGTCACTGATGCCTCCGCCTCCCCCACGCTCCAGGCACCGCCCTGAAGCCACCACGGAGTTGGGCCACTTTACTGAGCTTACTTGGGCCTGCTGGGACAACATGGCTGCCGTGGTCCGCTCAGATCCATACACCACACTATTCAGAAGAGCCAGGTTGTTGGGAGGAGACAGCTCCACAGGCTGGGTGGTGGAGGCAACCCCCGCTGGACCTTCGTGGGTCCCGTACTGTTCCTCCTTAGCTCTGAGGGACTGTGGTGGAGCCTGCAGTGGCGGTGGCTGATCCTTGGCAGCTGGCTCCTGGTCCCCAAAAGGACAACGCTTGCGCTTATTCTGAGCCTTGGACTGGGCCTGGAGGTTCATGGTGTGGCCAACTAAGCCTGGCAATGAGATGTCCTTCAGCTGCTGCCCATCCCTTGGGAGACAGGTCCTGCTGGAAGCCTGGCCCCAGTCCAGTAGCCAGGGAGGGCAGAAGAGGGCCAGAGGAAAACTCAGGAGCCCTTAGGCAAGAGCCAAGAAATGTCCGCTGATCCTTCCTCTTCTTGAACTCAGCTACGCTCCCCCAGTCATGATGCTGTGCCAGGTCCTGGAGTCTGCAGAGGAAAAAGCAGTGACATTGTCAGCCACGGGGACCCCTAGATATGAACACCAGTGTCTCCCTGCCTCAAGTCACGCAAGAGCACTGGACATGGGGGCTGGGAGTCATGGGGCAGCTGCCAGCAAGGAAGCAGGATCAGGTCTCCTCACTCTGCCTGTCCCACCACCTCCTGGCTAGACTCAAGTCTGCTGCATTTGATTATGTAACTTGTACCCTGTAAAGATAAAGGCCGAGGGGCCAAGTGGGGCTGACATGTTGCCTAAGCTCCAAGTCAGACTGGGAAAAGGGAAAGCAAAAGCCTCATCCTATGAAACTCGGCTCTCGCACTGTGCAGCCCAGCTCCCGTCCTCCCGACACGGCTATCTACACAACAGCTCCAGACCCAGAAGAATGTCCCTATGGCCACTGCCCCCTCCTCCTAAAGACAGAGCAAGTTAGGGGACAAGGACTATTTGCAGCACGGCCACCCATCCTCTGTCACACTAGGCTCTTGCAAAGCCCACAGGGCCCAGAGAGTGAGGCTTGCACCCTTTTAAAGCCTTTTTTAGACTTGATGCCCCACCCCTGGGAAGAGTTGCTGGGTGGGGCTCTGGCTGCCGGAATCTTTCTCTAACTAGCACAGAACCTGTTTTGCAACCCAGGCTGGATGAGGGCCCAATTTAGTCTAGTAGCTGGTCAGCAGCTGTTGCTGGCTGCCACCTCCTTCCCCTCCACCGATAAAGAGTGCCTGGCCAGAGCAGAGTCTAACTCGAATATGAACGGTGCAGAGTTCTAGACCTTAGGCCCTCAAGACTGCCCGAAATGTAAAGGGTTCGGCTGTTTTGCTTTGCCACATTTTGAGGATGGTGTTGCTGGGACAGGAGCTTTATTCGTGATAAGCACATGTTGTATAAGTGAGCCAGACTACCCATTCCCCTCTAAGCTGATGTTCAAAATGACTGTTATACTGACATTGCTACAGAATAGAATCCAGGCCTGTATTTTACAACGTGCATAGCTGCTTGCTTTATCGTTAAGTTTTTGTTCTTTCTTCATATAAATACTTGTTCATTTGTTTAGTTTGTTTTCTTCTGGGAAGTTGGTAAGAGTAGGTAGGAGGTATACAGCCCACCTTTTTGCCAAGACTCTGGCCCTAGGTCACTAAGGTCGAAAGGTTAGAGGTGGGCAAGGATGAATCTGCGGGTCCTGGTAGGCTCAGACACTGGATACAACAGAGATTATGATAGCAGGTGGGGTAGTTCCCAGAAAACCAGCAAGAACAGACCGGGCGTCATAAGTCCTGCCCACAAGAAGCCCCGCCCACACCGAGCCCCAGTTCCCCTCCCAGGCTCTTCAAGCTATCTCAGCTCAGCACGTTTCCGCAGCTCCAGCCCGGGCTCCCTCCCGGACCGGCCTGCCTGCTTGACTCACTGGAGGGCCCCTCCCTCTCTTTCACTTTCACCCAGCACCCAGAAGGGGAGCAACTTCCTCCTCCATTTCCTTCCTCAGCTCCTGGGCCTGGTAGACCGCGCGAGCTTTAGCCCAGCAGACAGCAAGAGAGCTTTAGCCCGTGCACTCCTTTTGTTTTCATTTGTGGAAATCACAGGGACAGAGGGACAGAGGGCACTGAGTCACCCTAGCACCAGCAGGAAGGGAAGGATTTGGACAAGAGCTCATAGCTCAGGGCTAGGGAACATCTTTAAACAAATCTTTCTCTTGCTTTTATTTTTTGTTTGTTTGTTTGTTTGTTTTGTTTTGTTTTGTTTTCCGAGACAGGGTTTCTCTGTGTAGCCCTGCCTGTCCTGAAACTCACTCTGTAGACCAGGCTGGCCTCGAACTCAGAAATCCACCTGCCTCTGCCTCCCCTTTTCTTGGGCAGCCAGAGATGGAAAATCCCCCTGGGGCCTCCACGAGGAAGCTGAAGGGTGAGACTGCGAGTTCCACCTCTCCCAGGGAGTCCCAAGCCCGGCAAAACTAGAAATGCGTGTGTGTCTGCAGCAAGGCAGAGGAAGAAAGAACCTGTGCGGGTGGGGGGGGGGGGGGGAGGAGACAGCATAGAGGGAAGCCCAGCAGGCCACGTGCCTCTAGGGAGCTGCAAGCTCAGGGATGCTCACACACACTTGTGCCTGTCGCCTGGGAGCCACAGCATGGGCTTTGGGGGCCTGCAACGGGGGAACGCCCACGTGGCAGGCAGGCATGGGTGCACGTGCAGACATGTTCCTGTCAGAGGGGGCCTAGGCAGGGGATGGCTATTCAGTGCCTGGTTTGGGGGTTTGGAGGGCAGGAGGCAGAGTCTGGGAAGGGAGCTCCTGGATATGGTAGCTCTTGCCCATGGGTGTGTGGGGTAGCATGGGGAGATTAAGTCTGAGGGTGGATCAGCTGTTTTACTTCCTACCTCGCGCACCAGGGAGAGCCCATCAACTCAGCATACCACAAAAGGGAGACAGGGACTTGCTCAGAACAAGAGGCTGGCTTGGGGAAAGGTGGACTCACTCCATAAAAAGCTTCCTGCTGCAGAGATCTCCACACCGAAACCCTCCAAGCAGGAGGCAATCGTACAGGCCAAGGGGAAGAGGAAGTGGGACCACCTAGGCAGCCCGGCTTGCCCTAATACTAACAACAATGTAGCCTGCTTGCCTGTGTCAAGAGGGTCCAAAGTCCTTTGTATTTTTTAAATCCTTGTATCAAGCACCAATAGTTTAATTCCCATTTTGTAGGTAAGCTAGGTAAGGCTTACCAGAACAAGGTAACTTGTTTACAGTCACACATGATTATGTCACCAGGCCTTGAAGCTAGGCATGTCACACACAAGATGAAATCCTCAACACACACCAATCTGAGCTTAGCCCCATATGCTTACCTTTCCTCAGGTCAGGGCTTGCTGGACACAGCTCTTCACTAGGTCCGTACAGAGGTAACCCTCTCCCACTCTCTTTAAACACAACCGAGACCCTCAATCTCGAGAAGCAGGGAAGGGGCCTTACCACAAAGAGGCAGCAGGTATCAGGTCTAGCTGCAAGAGTCATGACCTCTATCCTGACTATGCTGGCCCACCTCAAACCTAGGTTCTCTAACCCTGGCACTTGTGGCCCCGTGTCAATCTTGGTTGCTGTGGTGGGGCTTTGAGCTCTCAGAATACACTGGTACCCCCACCCTTGCACGGGGGCTGAGCCACTTCCTCTCATTTTGCCTGTCCCTCCCTGCCTCTCCCTAGTCCCTCAGGTGTATGCCGGCCTGACCTTCCTCACAGTGAGGAAGAAGGAAGCCACCTGCTCCGACACAAAAACACAGCAGAAGGAAACTCACGGCCACATGGGGCCCCAGAAACTGTAACCACTCTGTCTGTTTCTCTGGTCCCTTCACTCTAGGAGCCTCTCCAAGGCATCTAGTCTCTGACCAGAGAACCACAGGGAACCCTAGGCTGAAAACAGAGCCAGTGTCACCATCAGTGGCCTAGGGCCAGGGGGGGGTCGTCACAGAAAGCTCTTTGGTGGAATGCATTTTCTCTACAGAAAGAAAAAGAAAACATAGGGTGCACCAAGAAAAAGAAGTGCTGAACCCACATATGGGCCTCAGAGACACATGAGAAGGTTCAAGAAAGTCCCTGGGTGTATGTACACTGTGTTAATGGTACGGCAGCTCTTCAAATGACATAGCAGACCACCTACAAGCTCAACTATGGCTAGCCTATCCAGGAGAATCTATTGAACCCTTCAACAAGGGAGAACCAGTTATGGCCACTGAGAGATTGGGCCACTCACCAGACACCTGGGCCATTCGATTTGTTCACCTGAGACACAAAACTGCTGTTGAGTCACAGACACCAGGGAGGAGGTGCCCAGCCTAGTCCAGGGTCACAGTGGCTCAACTCTGAAATGCAGGCAATAACCAGCTAGAAAGCCCTCCTAGCCATTAGAGGGCTAAATAGTCCTATTCCAAACTATTTTATTGTGCCTGGCGGTGGTGGCACACGACTTTATTCCCAGCACTTGGGAGGCAGAGGCAGGCGGATTTCTGAGTTCGAGGCCAGCCTGGTCTACAGGGTGAGTTCCAGGACAGCCAGGACTACACAGAGAAGCCCTGTCTCGAAAAAAACTATTTTATTATGTAGCCTTGAACTCTAGACCCTCTTAACTTACCCACCTGAGTACTGACATTAAAAATACCCCCCCTCATCCCCCAGGTCCAGCTGGAGGAAGCGGGGAAATCAGGGCTTGGTGT
>JADRCD010238696.1:17404-34548 GCA_019843815.1 Montemys delectorum
CTGAAGAGGCTGCCTTGGGGCAAAGTCCCCAGACTCTGGCTCCTGCTGTCTCTCCTAGCACTCCACGAATGCAGAACATGGTCAGGCCTCGTCAATCTCCTTTCCCACTGCTCCTAGGTCTGTGAGGAAGCTTTGTCCCTGCCTTTCCAACCTTTGCATTTGGCCACACCCCTCTCCTCCTTTAGCCAGTGCTTCCTTTGGGGAGCACTCTGACCCCCAGGCTGGAAGAAGGATTACACATCAAGCTTATCATGTTGCCTGACCCCAGCACACACCCATGTGCCGCACACTAACTCCCAAGTGCCTGGTTTCCTGATCTCTGCTGCAGACACTTGTGCCTAAACACCTGATCTGGAACTGCCTGCTCCCAAGTTCTGCACTTCAGAACTTACCCAAGCAAAAGTGCACGCAGCCAGCCAGGTATCCAGTCTGGGGTCCTGCCTAATCCTGAGGCCAGTTTATAGAAAGGGCCCATGTTAGCTCTCCCCAACAACACACACAGGGCCCATGTTCTCTCCAACAAAGCTAAATACAAGGCCTTCTCCAGTGCCAGGCCCATGAGTCATTTGCTCCTGGGCCATCATTCACTACCCGACACTACATGCAAGCCACCTGGAAAAGTACCAGCCCTCCTGCCCTCAAGGCTTCCCACCCCTGCCTGGACCAGGCTCAGGAACAGGGTTTTAAGTCTGTTTACCTCATGCCCTGGCATGGTTAGACTGGGTCTCAAAACACTAAGATGTGTCTAAATTCTTAAAAGACCATGCCAAGGGGCCCAGCATGACCTAGCTGGCCCTTAGTACAGGTTCACTTTCTGAATGGCCCTTTCTCAGTTAACTGAGGTCTCTGGCTACAGCCAGGCTGGGTAAGTGTTCAAGATAATGCCATCTGGGAGGGGGGGGGCAGTTATGAGATCTTAGATAAACCTTTCCTCTAGACACAAAGCAGCTGTCCACATGCCATTTGTCCCCCTCACCCCCGCCACACACACACACACACACACACACACACACACACACACACACACACACTCTGCAACAAGGAGAGTCCCACTCAGGCCAGAGATTTGTCAGGAGCACTGGATACAGAAACCCAGTTCTCAAGGAGTTTGCAAGCCGGTGAGAAAGAGGCTTTGATGCATAAGGTACCGACCTGCCTGCCACTTGGTGCAGGGAAGGCAAAGCAGGCAGGAGGCCCATGACTGACCCGCTCCCCACCCACAGTCCCTGGCTCACCCTTTTCCCCATACTGAACCTCAGCTCAGAGATGCAGAGCCTACGTTGACAGGCTGGGGAGAGAATCCCCAGGGTCTCAGTTAGAAAGCTGTCCCGGCTCAGAAACTTGGTTGAGGTTCAAAATCAATACAGTGTGAGCTTTGACAGCAAAAAGGCCAACAGTGAGGTGCTTTTAAAGGATTACGTGTGTGCGCAGCCTTGATAGGATGCTCAGGGCCCTGGCCTTAATTGTGTCCCTCTCCCACTGCCCCACAAACACCAGCAAGACGTCCATGGAGGACGAGGATAACCAGTTTCCTTTTTTATAGGAAGCGCATGCGAACAGAAGTGCTACTGAGCCTCAGCAGAGGACCAAGCAGCCAGACTCAACTGAGGGACTGACTGCCTCCTAGGCAAGGGTCACCACCAATTACAGGAAAACTCTCCCAAAAGGACTTAAGGATCAGAAAGAAGAGGGTGACACTGACAATTACACACTCTAGAGACAAGGTGGGCAGATGGCTCAGGAAAGTGCTTGTCACTCGAGTATTTCGAGTTTTCAGTTTCGATCTCCGGCACCCATATCAAAAGCTGGACACAGCAAGGCACGTAGAGGCCCAGACAGGAGGGCTCCTGGGGTTTCCTGGCCAGACCGTCTAGCCAGCTACCAGGCTCTAAGTTCAGTAAGAGATCTGACTCAAAAATCAGGTAGAGATATGAATGAGGAAGACACCCAACACTGACCTCTGACCTCCACACTCACATGTGCACATGCACCCTGAACCCCAGAGTGAGAGAACATTGAGACACGAAAATGGCCCTGTAGCCATGTCCTCAGATGGCTGAAACTTGGGGTGGGGGGCAGGGGGTGGGGTGGGGAGGATTCTAGTCTGTCCCCTCTCAACACTCTCTGTGCCCTGCGATGCTCACACCACCAGAGCCTGCTCTGGTTCTTTCCTTCTGGAAAGGTCTGACTCCTTAGTAGGTCTAGGGCAGGGCTCTCTGGAGGCTGCCTGCGTGTCCCAGTGCCAACCTCGGCCCCGAGCCAAGCTACAGAGGAGGCCAGTCACAGGGGCCTTGCTTAACTCTGCCTGCCCTGCCTCTTCCCCCACTGCACACACCCTGCTGCAGCTGTGCAGGTCTGCCTGGGCCCCTCATCCATTCAACAGGCATTGGATGGCACTGGCGGCATGCCAGGCTCTAGGGAGACACGGGAGACAAAGCATAGCCTTTATCTACCCTGTGGAGCTCCTAGTGAAGTGGGCAGACACAGACACAGACACAGACACAGACACAGACACACAGACCAACTATACTGTGGGGAACGAGAGAGCAAGGATAAACCAAGGAACAGGTGACCCCCACAGAGTTAGTTCCCTCTTTGGGCTTCTGTCCAAGTTGCCCCTTCTGCCTGTAAGTTCAGCCTCTCTAACTGTTAGCTCTGCTAACGCTCTGTCTCCAGCACATACCGTCACCCTCCCTGACTCTCTTGCCAAAGCTACTACTCCATAGTGTTTCGTGGGGCTCGAAGCAGATAGAGAGAGTCGTGGACGGCTCGTCCGGGAACTGGGTCTCTGGTCCAATGATCTCCACTCACTGGTTTCTGCATTTGAGGAACTTAAGGGCATGGAAAGACACAGGGACCAAAGAAATACCAATGTAAGAGGCGCCAGCTGCACAGCCAGTGGCGGCAGCACCACCTGCACGGCCAACTTTTCCCCAACTGAGGTGTGTGGAGAGGGCGGCTCTGAAAAGTAGCCTATCCCAGATTTCACGAGTGAGGAACCAGGCTACGGACTCCAAGTCATATGGCTGCCCCCTCCCCCATCACACTCCGAAGCCTGACTGTATCCCGCAGGGATTCTCAAACTCATCCTGGGTCTGAAAGGGGGAAGAAAGAAAACAGGAGGTAAATCCCTAGCACGTCATAAGGAGTCCAGGCAACACCAAGTACAGGAGCCAGGGAAGAGATGGTGAGTCGGGAGCTGGGGATAGGAAGTTTCCTAGGAACTATCTGCAAGACTAGTGTTCTGGGCAAAAGACACAAGGCTTCCAAAGAGCCCTCCTGGGTGGACTTTGCTTCAAGAAACCCCTGGGGATGACTATGACTCTTACAGAGCCCAAGGTCCAACTGGGTGCCCATGTTTATGGAGCCCTTAAGGTGTGGGCAGCATCTCATTTAACCTTTGCTTTTCTTTGTTTCATTTTACAGGCAAGGAATGGGATACTCAAAACTATTCATTTAACACAAATGAAGGCAGGAATGGGGGAAGTGTAGAACAAGACGTAAAAATGAAATGGCAAAATGAGGCATAAATTCTACCTTGCCAATAAGTACTTAAAATGTGAATTATTAAATACTCCAATTAAAATGCAGTGGTTGGCAGAATTTTTTTTCTCTTTCTCTTTCTTTCTTTCCTTTCCTTTTTTTCTTTGGAGACAGGGACTTTCTGTGTACTCTTAGCTGTCCTGAAACTTGCTCTATAGACCAAGCTGGCCTCAAATTCCAGAGATCCACCTACCTCTGCCTCCCGAGTGCAGGAAGTAAAGGCCTGTGCCACCACTGCCAGCTAGAATTTCTTAAAGTGATCCAATTATATGTGGTTTACAAAAGACACAAATAGGTTAAAAATAAAGAATGAAATGAGACACTAGCAATCAGAGGCAGAGACAGGTAGATCTCTATGACTTCGAGGCCAGCCTGGCCTACATAGTGAGTTTCAGGCTACCCAAGGCTGCATAGTGAGTCTCTGTCTCAATCCCATCCCCCACTCACCCCCAAAGATAAAAGAAAGAAAAAAAAGAGTTGCTGGAAGATCATTCAGTGGGTAAAGCTTTTGCTGTAAGCATGAGGCCCAAAGTTCAGCTCTCCAGTACCCACATAAGAAACCGACCAAAGCAGAACACACCTGTAATCCCCAAGGCTTGCTGGCCATGCAGTCTAGCCAATCAGTGAGCTCCAGGGATCTGTCTCAGAAAGTAAGGTATGATTGAGGAAGATACCTAATGTTGACCTCTGGCCTTAACACACATCTTACATACCACACACATGAACCCCACACACACCTGCATACACATGAACACTTGACACATTCACAGAACCTACATACACACCAAATAAAGATAAAAGATAAAAGAATGAAACATGTACCATGCAAACAGCACCCAGAGAGAAGCGGAAGGGCTGCGCGGTATTTGGGTAAAACTGATCTTTAAACAAAAACTGTCACTAGAGACAAAGCAAAAACACTTTCTCTTGATAATAGTGAAGAAACTACCATATATGCACCCAACAACAACAACAAAACAAAACCATGAAGCAAACACTCTGAGAACTCAGGGGAGAAGCATTCAGTTCAACAGTTATCATCAAGACTTCAATATTCTACTTTGTGGGGGTTTTTTTGAGACAAGGTTTTATACTCTGTTGTCCAAACTGGTCTTGATGCAATCCTCCTGGCTCTGTCTCTCAAGATGTGAATCCCCAAATCTGGCCTTAATATTCTGCTTTCAATAATGGACAATACAATTAAACAGAAGATCACCAAGAAAAGAAAAGCTTGAGCGAGACAAACCAATTCTATCTAAACGTCACCTATGTACCGCTTGCCCAAAGGCAATATCATGTACTCTCTTCAGAGAGAACATTCACCAGGACAGATCATAAGTCAAGTAAGCCTTAATAAAATGTTTTAAAATTTTTTAAAAAGATTTGTTTATTTTATGTATGAGTACAGTTGCCTCTTCAGACACACCAGAAGAGGGCATCGGATCCCATTACAGATGGCTGTGAGCCAATGTGTGGTTGCTGGGAATTGAACTCAGGACCTCTGGAAGAGCAGTCAGTGCTCTTAACTGCTGCACCATCTCTCCAGCCTAAGTCTTAATAAATTAAAAGGACTGGCCAGGCAGTGGTGGCCCAGGCCTTTAATCCTAGCACTTGGGAGGCAGAGGCAGGTGGATTTCTAAGTTCGAGGCCAGCCTGGTCTACAGAGTGAGTTCCAGGACAACCAGGGCTACACAGAGAAACCCTGTCTCGAAAAAGCAAAATAAAAATAAAAATAAAAAATAAAAAAATAAAAAAATAAAAAGTAAAAGGACTAAAATTACACACAGGATGTTCTTTGATCAAAATGAGCTAAAACTCAAAAGTAAATAATAAACCTGAGAAATCTACAGGAAACAAAGGTTCTAAGACCTGTTTGCATTCTCCTGGTGTGGAAAAGCCACTCCCTCAACCCGTGGTCTCCACGCATGGTAGATCTTGAACATCTGCAAGCATGTAGGTATTTCCTTACCCATTTCTCACACCAGGCACTGATTCTGACCCCAAACCTGCTCCCTGAATTAAATAAAATAGCTTGCACAAAGCCACATGTGGTAGCACATATCTTTAACCCCAGTACTCAGGATACAGAGGCAGGAGGATTTCTCTGAGTTTGAGGCCAGCCTGGTCTACATAAGAAGTTCTAGGCTTGCCAGAGATATACAGGGAAACACTGTCTCAAAAAAGGGAGGGGGAGACTTGTTTGTTTGTTTGTTTGTTTTTTCCAATAGCTTTGAAATGAAGCAGCCTTTGCCTCGAATCAGATCATCTTGCAACCTTGTATTTCCCTGGGAAAATGGCCACAGGCCAGTATTTCTACTCTATCACCAGTCTACAGAGCATCCTAAATGTACTTCCCAAACGATAGGAGCTAACATTTACAGGACACCTGAAGCAGGCTCTTGGCAAACCCTGACTCACAACAATCATCCTTATGAAGCACACAAGGATAGACCCTGCTGTGAATGTGGCAGAAGCATGATCCCAATGCAGCATGCCTCTGAGGTCCCTTCTCTTTCCACCATCCCACACCTGTGGTTCCCAGAACCCCCACAGAGCCATGATGGCCTCTGCCTTCCTCCCAATCCATCCCAAAGTTGCTCTTCTTGGAGAACATTTTCAGCCAGAGTGTGGTATATCACACTCCTCTTAAGAAATGATCCAAATCTTCTAGCAATAGGTCCCTACTGGGGATGCTGATGAAAGGCTCCTGAGAGGGAGGAGCCCAGAAAGTGTGCAGCAGTGGGGAGGGGACCCTGCAGAGGTAGGCTAGAAGCTGCAGGTCAATGGGACCTCAGTCAGGTAAAGGCCTCACTCCAGAGCCAACTGGCAAAGCAGAGCTCAGCTGGGAAAGCTAAACAGTCACCAACTATCATGGGATGTCCATGCTCACCCAACCTAACTCCTCATTCAGCACAGTAATCCAGAGAAAGACATTTGTCTTCAGACACAGAGCCAGGGGCATAGCAGGGATCCAGTATCAAGGTCTTTAAAAACAATGCTTCACGACTTCATTTAAGAAGGCCCTGGCTTGACTGGGATGTGATGGTGCACACTTTAATCCCAGCACTGGGGAGGCAGGCAGATCTCTGGAAAAAAAAAAAAAAAAAACAAACCACCCCCCCCCCCCCCCCCATCCCTAAGAAAAGAAAAAGGCCCCAGTTCCTGGCAAGACACCAAGGAAAACCTGGAGCCAAGGCAAATCTACTACACAAACAGAGCTTTAGCCACGGTCCTAAGGACTCCTACTTAATCCTCAGCAAAGTAGATAGATGCCTTCCTCTACCTCTTTTCCACTCACAAACCTGAAAAGTTCCGAGGGATCAAAGGTCAGGGAGGCAAGGCGGCAAGCCCAGGACTGGAGCCAGGACCACCTGTCGTCTTGATAACTCTTTCTGCACATTTTCCTGTCCTTGAGTCTCAGGCTTGTGGCTTCTTGTTTGAGTTGGGTGAAACCGATGACAGGACCACCAGGCAAAAAGAAGCCTCCCTGACACGGCTTCTCGCTGCAGGCCGTGTGACAGCCATGCTGGTGATCGGGAAGTGTGGCTAGCTGGGAAAGGCCGGTCCAAAGAGACTACAGTGATTCCCACGTCTTCCTTCAGGAGCTGCAAGGTCCCCATACCTTTCAGTACTAAACTCACAAGTGGCTTCAAAGTAACGCCGGCTGGCCCGCCCTCCCCAGATCATCCTATACCCGTTATCCCTCCTCCCCCTGATGCCCTCAAGTCTGAATCCAATCAGTTCTATGCTTGAGTTCCTA
Source organism: Montemys delectorum (assembly GCA_019843815.1). Lineage (NCBI taxonomy): Eukaryota > Metazoa > Chordata > Mammalia > Rodentia > Muridae > Montemys > Montemys delectorum. The sequence continues at coordinate 24,708 of JADRCD010238696.1, forward strand.
TGAGCAGCTATGCCCCCAACTCCCCAGACATCAGATCCAGGCCCAGGCAATCCCATCTCTGCATGGGTTCCACAGCTTCTTCTGAACTTAAATTTGTAAATGTTGTTCATCGCACATGCTAAACAAAGGAGAGGGAGATTAGTAACCATATACTCCAAGATTGCAACAGAAATAAATCCCTGTTTCATGGCTAATAAAACCAAGACCCATGAATCCATGGTCAATTGCCCCCAGAACATACAGATGACTACCTGAGTAGAGTCAGGGCTGTCAAGTGGATGCCCTCACATCTGGCACCTGTCTTAGTCACTGTTCTAATGCTGTGAAGAGACACCGTGATCAAGGCAAGTCTTCTAAAAGAAAGCATTTACTTGGGGCTTGCTTACAGTTCCAGAGGTTATCATTATGGAGGGGAGCATGGTACGCAGGCAGATACACACACACACACACACACACACACACACACACACACACACACACGGTACTGGAGAGGTAGCCGGGCGTGCTACGTTCAGATCCACATTCAGCAGGAAACAAGAGACATTGGGCCAGGCTTGGACTTTTCAAACTTCAAAGCCCACCCCCAGTGACACACTTCCTCTAATAAGGCCACACCCACTCCAAGGCCATACCTCCTAATCTTTCTCAAATAGTGCTCTTCCCTGGCAACTAAACATGCAAACAGATGAGTCTGAGGGAAAGGGGCATTCTTATTCAAACCACCACAGAACCCCTTCAGACCTGCCAGGTCCTTGACAACTGTTTGGCTCATCTCTTCTGGCCAGCTCTGGAGAGAGGGACAAGACCCCTCTGGTTGCCAGGCCTGGCATGGAGAGTATTGGTGTCTGCTTGCCTGAGGTAAGAATAAAGAATGGAGATAAATGACTGCGTTCTCTGATCCTTCCAGTGACCCAGAAGCACCAAAACTGGCTGCCAGGAAAGCTGGGTTCCCAATAGCTAGCTGCCTGGAACCTCTTAAAAGGGCTGCAGGGTAGGTACGGAAAGCTGCCCATCTTTCTCACCCTAACACCAAGTCAAGCGTCAGGCCCTTTCTCAGGCCCTGGTCAAGATGCAGGATCTCTGCCAAATGCTGGCACATTCCTTGAATTTCTCCCGTCTCTGAGCAGCTGCTGTGGAGCCTTTTCTCCTGTGTTGATTTATTCTTTATTGTTCCTGAAATACACCCAGAGGCCTTTGGCATGCCATGCCAGGCACCCGCAGAACATTGAGCCTAAACCCCAACTACACACCGACCAGGGACTGTGGGACCCAGGCCAAGCTAACAGGAACGACAGGCCCAGCAGCAAGAAGACCCAAGATCCCACCTAACCCCCAGTCTACTGTCTTCCAGAGCTTTTCTTATGACTGTAGAGGCTAGGGTACATTTGCAAGTGGAGACATCTAGAAGGCTTTAAGTCAAGCCTCATCAGCCCCCTTCCAAGCATGAGTGAATTTCCCAGCCACCCTCAGACCCAAGCTCAAAACTGGGTTCTTTCCTTGCCTTCTCAGCCCTAAATCTCCCCTACCCATCGGTCCAACGGTGCCCCAATTCTTACCATCTTACCATGTTCCGTGGGTGAAGCCCCGTTCCCTGCCCACATGGAAACAGAAGAGTGGAGCTGTACCCTACTAAGGCAGGCTTGTGTGTAGCTTCACATGTCACTAGCCTACGTGAGCTCAGCTTCCTTATCGGTGAGTGAGCACCGCAGTATCGAAGCCACTGCAGGGGCTTAGATGAGGTAACACACAGTAAACGAAGGGCCTGCACAAAGCGGGTCCTCCATCCATGTTATTCCCTTCCCTCTTTTTGCTGGGCCTGGGAGCAATGAATGGCTCGCCTCTTCCAGCTCCACAGCTGGCTGACAGCAGCTCTGGGCAGCCTGTGCAGAACAAGGAGACAAGGAGTCCCAGAAACAGTTTTGGGCTCTGCAGACATGCAGGACACATCTGGTCACCAGACTCAGAAGAGAGAGAGAGAGCTGGCAAGAATTCCAGAGCACACGCAGCACAGGCCTCCTCTAGACTCAACTGTGCCAGCAGAGACCACAGGGACACAGTAGGACAAGAGTCTTTCCCAGAGAACACTGGCCGGACTCTCAGGCCCACCAAGCTGAGCCACCACCCTCCTCGACTCACCCTAAGGAGATCAATAAAAGGAAGGGCGCCATAACCTGAGAGATGCTGGGGAAGGGTGGCCACAGGAAGTAGGAACAGGGACGGCAGATGTTGGGCCTGCTTTTGAAAGTAAGCAAGCCTGCCCAGAAGTCAGGGCCGGGAATGTCCCACGAGTGGAAGTACCAGCTTGGTTATTTTTGGCACTTCTGCCCAGAACCTGGGAAGAGCTGCCACTAGTTAACATGAGAGGGCTGTCTCTTTTGTCAAGTGTGCAAGCTGCACAGGGACAGAAGACACACCAGCAGCCACTATGCAGAGGGGCCTTTACCCCCCCCCCCCGTTCTTTTCCTACCTGCCACTGTCAGATCCTGTGTGTGCCCTGTATAGAATGAATACTTCTGCTTTCACTTAGATCTAGCTCCCCAACCACACTGCACACACACACAAATAAATAACCATGGAGCCAGCAGAAGGCTGAACCACACCCAGAAGCTTAGGCAGTATTCCTCTGGGTTCTTCCTGCACTGCAGGCAGCCCTTCTAACTTCCAAACTCCGAGGGCAGTGACCCTGAAGACGGACACCGGATGTGCATCCCCCCCTCTTCCCACCCTCCCAAGGTGAAATGGGAACTGGCAACTCACAGTCTCTTGGCCTCCCTATGTGGTAAAGAAGGCGTTTGGCTCCCCCACTCCAATCTTTTCCAGCTCTGAGGTGACTCCCTAAGGCTGGGGAGCCTGTGATTATGAACTAATGCCTTGGACCCAGTGAGGTCAGGTGAGGACACAGGTGCTCGCCCCAGGAGCTGCCCCGGGGCTGAGAGGGAGAGATTGCTGGGAGAAGCTTAAAACACGGGCCCACCTGCACTGCAAAGTTACCACGTCAGCCCCTTTCAGAGCTCTAGTGGCTTTCCCTTCCCACCTAGCAAGTTTTGGCAACTGTGGGCTGGACTAGGGCTTCTGCCTACCCAAGCTGGGAAAAGCTGAAGCCTGCATCCCCTTCCTGCATTCCTGCATTCCCCTATCGCCGGAGGCCATCTTCCTGAAGGATCTGGATGGCCTCAGGGAATCCCCGTCTGGCTGCAAGCCTACAGTACTTCCCTCCCTTCCAGCTCGGGTGAGCAGATCGCACCCAGGCTGCTCCCTTCCCCCTCCCTGAGACTTGGAGGGAGAAGCACTCTCAGTCACAAGCCCTGCGTGGCTGGGAGAAAGGCAAAGGAAACGGGGAGCACCTACCCGGGCTGGCCACAGTATGAGGCGCCATTCCAGGAAGAGGAAGAGGAAGAGCAGCAGCTACCAGGGAAGCAACGCGCCACTGTCCTGGTGCTCCCTCCACACTGGTCCTTACCAGAACCATAAGCAACAACAGGCTCTCCTAAGGGAGACTGTCAGCACTCAGCAAAGCCTCAGCTCTCTGTTCACTAACGCGGACAGCTTCTTTCCTAGTCAGCATTTCACCTCATCCCTACTCTTCAGTTGGGACAAGGGACAAAGTGCCCTTTGATGGGACAACTCCCACCCTGGCTCCACCCAAACCTCCATCCAGGTCATACTGCCAGGGTTCAGGTGAGGGAAAAAAAAAATGGTACATTTTCCTAGACTGCAAAAGACCTGTGCCAGCCCAGATAAGGTTTTCAGGCCTGGGAGAGTAGGTTCTCCAGGGAAGTGAGCCCTTAACCATCCTCTGCAGGGACATCTCCTTGTGCCAGCATGGACCTGGGACCTAAGGAGCTAGAAAATAAGCTCCACTTGAAAAAGCCACAAACTTGGTCCCAGACACTGATTCCCACCACAAGCAGGACACTCTTCATTTCTTCTTCTCTGGGAATAGCATATGGAAGGCCAACAGGAGTTGGGCCTGCACCTAGTGAAAGATAGTTGGCATCTATTGCAAACCTACTTACTATCAGCCCATCAATTTGCATGCATAGTCATGTTTCACCTTCACAGCAACTGTACAAAGTACTATTCTCTCCATTTTACAGAGGAGAAAACTGAGGCTCAGGAAATTAAGCAATGCACAAGGCCACACTGCAATTGCAGAAGCTGAGTATGAACCTGGGTTGCTCAGGGCTCATTCCCATGCACCCGTCAGGCTTCCCTCAGTCACTGCCAGGCGACTGTCCACACACCATCCAGGAATGGCAGCCCAGTGTGGAGGCGGAAGTGGGTGTGGACCAGTTTTGCTTGCTGGCTCTGGAATTTGAATTGATGCTCCCCTCAACTGTAACAGTTCCCAAGTGTGTGACTGTGAGGGCTCATGGAAGTGTGCAAGCGGTGGCGGTGGGAGGAGGGCGATCTGGATTCCAAAGAGCCATCTCCAACACGGAGGTTATGCTGTAATGGTTCTGTGATTCATAAAATGAGCTCACAGTCTCAGTGTCCTGCATGCTGCTTCAAGTGCAAATACAGGTCCCCTTACTAAGTAGATCCCCTTACTAAGAACTGAGGATTTCAGCATTCCCAGCCCCTGCCCAAGGTGCAATTTCCTTTAGCCTCACAGAGCTGTAACGTGCAGAAGCAATCTCCAATGAAAAGCCACCATTGCCTGCATTTCCTGCAGTCTGCAGTGAGTCAGGAAGAAGTACACACACACACACACACACACACACACACACACAAAGGGTGCCAATCTGTCCAGCCAAAGGAAATGGCCAGTTTAGCAGATCTCCAGACTGGAGGTGCTAAAACTCATTCTGAAGTCCCTGTGGGGTCAAGATGACAGAGACACAGGCCAAATGCAGGGGAGTGTTAAGGAGCAAGCTTTACCGACCAACACCAGCATCCTTGTGGTGGACTGACCCTCTATGAAACTTAACGATGCAGTAGGGTGGTCCCTACACGAGAGAAATGACTCAAGGGACCTCCTTATGGCATATCTTTTTTTTTTTCTTTTTGAGACAGAGACCACTCAGCCCACCTAGGATGGCCTTGAATTCATGAGCTCAAGTAATGCTCCCACCCCATACCCCACCCTCCCACACCTGCCTCCCAAGCGTCTGGTGTACCGCCAATCTTGGCAAGTACATTCATTTGTTTGTGTATGGATATTTCACACTCATTTACCTAACTTGTACTAACTCCTACCAGATGCCAGGCATTGTGGAAAGAGCCCCAAGCTTACACTAACGTAGAAGCTATCAGTGTTTTATGTAACTCAGAGTCCTCACAGCAGCTCGGTGGAGGAGAACCTATGCTTCTGATGTCATACATGTGTGCGAATAAAGTAGCAGTTACATGTTGAGAGGGACACGTGAAGCAGGAGTAAAGACATGGCAGGAGTCTCCCAGCTACCTACGTTCTCACCCCCATCACCAGCATCAGCAAGCTTTGCTCTGGCCAGCAGGATATCAAGGCTAAAGATCTGTGGTCCAGGTCCACAGGAGCCTAACCAGATGCACTCTCCCTCCATCTTCTGCCTACTTTTTTTCCAGAGTCCTTTCCCTGGGTTCTGCTGCCACAGCAGGCCCTCGATTGCATCTAGTTACATGTTGCCTCCCCTCTTCCACTTATTAAAAGCAGCTGCCCAGGGTCAAACGCTAGGGCTATTTTTAAAATCTCGTGTTTAAAAGTTAAACTCTCATCCTTGTGGGCACTCCAAGGAACTCTCTCTCGAACTGAGGAGTTGGGGTTCTACCGGGTGCTTGGAGCTGCCCCAGTAGCAGCTGACCTGGCTCCCCAGAGCAAGCTTTAAACCTGGGGGCATTCTCCAGGCTCATCACCCCTTGACCCCTTGGGAATTACAAACCAGAGAAACCAGCCAGAGGCCAATCCAATTATAATGGAGACCAGACAGGGGCTGTGCAATGAGATAATTTATCACAGTAATTGAATGTTTACACCCTGCAGAGCAGCAGGAAAGAGGGGCCTCTCATAAGTTCTCAACCCAAGGTCTGTCTGTCCCTTTTGGTTCTGGAGTCATCCGACCACACAGAAAGGGTGCATTTCTCTGATGCTATGGGTACATGTATCATACTTTCCTTGGGAGGCTCTGGACTAAGACTGATGCTTCACCCCTTCAGCTGAGGCACCCAGGTTGGAGTCAGAGGTCAGAGATAAAATTCCATCTTCACCAAACCCTCTTAGCCTTACAACTACAAGGTGAGGATAACCCAGATCTCCAAGCCAGGCTCCCGGGGATGGATGAAGCCACCTTTCCCCAGCCGCAGTGGCCACCGGGATCTCCTACACACACACACACACACACACACACACACACACACACGCACACACACGCACACGCACGCCGAGGTGACCTCAAAGACCAGTCACTGCTCCCCTATCCTGCACAGAAGTCCGAAGTGGGATGGTGGAAGCAGGAAGTGGCCACTGAAGTTGTACCAACAAAGCTTAAAATGAGGCAAGAAACTTCCCCTTTCATCTTTCCAGCAGCTCGGGCTAGGAAATGGTTTGGGACATCAGTGGCCTCCCTTTGGGGTAGTGGACGCCTCCTCCGGGTCTTGCCTTGGTCCTGAGGCTTGAAAGCCCCAAGTGTCCGAAGTTCCTCAGCGCCTCAAAGTCTTTACGTAAAGGCCTGGATGGGGGGGGGAGCAGCAGAGGTCCCCATGCCCCTCAATGTGTGCGTGTGGGGCAGGGAACGACTAACTCCATCGAGCCCGCCATATGCAGGGTCCAGCCGAACCCGGGCTCTAAAGCTCAGGACAAGCGCCATGGAACACAGCACCCGGCCAGGGACGCGAGCCTGCGGGGGCGGGCGAGCCGGATGACAGGTCTGAGCTGCACCAGCAGCGCCAGGAGCGCGGGGTGAGGCGGCTTCCACGGCCGTCCTCCGGCCCGCGCGCTCAGCACTCCAGCCTAGGCCTCTCCAGCACTGGCCCCAGTTCCCTGCCCCCCTCCCCCCCCCCCCCCCCCCGCCCGCAGGTCTGTCCCCGCAAAGTCCCCGCGCCGACCCCAGCGCCCCACACGCTGGAAAGAGAAGGGGCGCCCTCTCTAAGTTCTCGCGGCTCGCGAGCTTCTCTCCCGTCGCGCCTCCCCGGCCCGGCACGCCAGCGGGGCCCTGCGGTCACCACGTTTCTCGCGCGCGCGCAGGAGCAGCAGCCGCGGTCCCCAGCCGCTGGTACCCGAGGCAGAGAGACTAGGGAGGGCTTCCCAGCCGGGGCCGCGCCTGGGTGGGCGGGCCGCGATCGAGCTGCGTAGCTGCACAAACGCGACCGGGGCTGAGCTGCACACACAGCGGTGGGCGCTCGGTGCGGGCCGGGCGGAGGCGGGCGACGGCGGCCCACGCACCCGCTCCCGCCGCCCCACAGGCCGCAGAAGTTGGCCGCCGGAGGCCCGGTGTGTGCAGAGCTGCAGCCACCGCCTGCACGGTCGCCCAGGGTCCCCTCGCTGGCCGCACCGCCTGCAGGCCTCGGCCGCCCGCCGAGCAACAGCACTTACCCGGCTCCCGCTCGGCCTCCGGCCTCAGCAGTGCCCCTTCCTTCCGCCGCGGGCCGCCGCCTTGGGTCGCCTCCGAAGAGCCCAGCCGCCTGCACGCACTCTCGGATTTTTAAACACAAACAGGCGCCGTCGCTTCCCCGCGGCGTTCGCGGGGCTTCAGCTAAGCCCGCGCCTCCCGAAGCCTGGAAGTTTGCTGGCAGGGCCCGAGCGGGACGTGCGTGCTGTCACCCGCTGCTCGCGACCCGGCAGCCTCGGCGCGCCCCGCGCCCTTACAGTCCACCTCGAGAGCGCTCTCCCTCCCTGCGTGTCACCCCCAGTCCTGCGATGCAGTGTCAGGATTGCACGGCTCTGACTCATCGGTTGAGCTCACAGCTTGAAAAAAAAAAAAAAAGAGAGAGAGAGAGAGAGAGAGAGAGGGCGAGAGGCAAGAGCGAAGGAGGAGGACTCGCTGGCGTGCTACAAAGGATTGCACAACTCGAGGCTGGGAGCTCCGAGCGCCCAGTGGCTGGCCGGCGCGCGCGGCTCGGCGGCGAGCAGGAACCAGCTCTACCACTTCATCAGCACAACTGTCTCGGGGCGGCCTCCCCGCCTGCAGGCTCCGCGCCGCCCACTTCCTGCGACCAAATAAGGCTGGGAGGCGTCTTTAAACCTCGGGGCGGCTGCCGGGGCTGGGGATTTCCAGCAGCCCTTACCTCCACTTGCAAGGCTGTGGCCACCCTCCTCCCAACCCCCGAGCCTAGGCCTGAGCCCCCGATGGCTCTTCTGTAATCAACAGGCCACGCGGCTTGTTCCTTGCACATCAAGGTCAGGAGGAGACAGTGACGAAATGTTTGGAAACCCATCCAGCCTGCCAGGAAAGTGTGTGTGCGCGCGCGCCCGCCATAGTGAGGAGGGCACAAGGCGCTTTCCTCCACAAAGAAAACTGTGACTTTGGATGCAGTAAAACATGCATAATCCTCTCTGAGGCATTTCATTAACAGCCTTCCTGAGTTAGGATTTCTAGCTACCAGCCCGCCCGCCCCGGTAGGTTATAGAGAAACCAACCCTGTCTCTATAAAGGGACTTACAGGACCATTACTTAGGAGATGAAACGCACCCGGATTGAATTCTCACAACCTAGGCCAAAGTTGGACGACGTTCACTCAAGGTCTTCTTAAACCACCCTGACATCATTTTCAGGTTCCAGCCCGTGCTGCCTCTTTTTGCATTTTGGCGGATGATAGGAAACTATAGAATTCTTCCAGAGCTGAGGGAACGAAAGTCAGGTGTGTTTTGCCATCTGTCTGGTGCTGCTTCTTAAGATGAGTCAGAAAGCTTTCCTTTGAAGGAAAACTCACTGAGGGACACACTGTGTTCCGGTCGCCACTCTCCCTGGCGTCCAGTCCTAAGAGTCAGGTGCAAGCCCTTCCTCTCAGAAGTGGAAGGGCAGCAGACCCATTCTCACCCCTGAGAATGCAGAGTCCGAGTCTTCCTCGCTTTACCTAGGGGAGTGGGTGACACAGACAACAGGGGAACCTGCACAGAAACTCGCAAGCACTAAGAGGCATGGCTTTCCCATCTTCGCCCACCTCTTTGCTGGCTTCACCTCTGCACCTGGAAGGACTCCTCCCCAGAAGACAAGGGCTTATTTGTCCTGTTAGGACAGGTCGGTGAATTAGCTACAAAACACCAATGAGTATGCCAGGGGACTACACTAGATGACCTCTTAAAAATCACTTCCAGTTTAAGATCCATAATTCTGTGACTGTGGGGAGAAAAAAAAAAAAAAAGGAAGAGTCCGGGCAACCCCCTTCTACAACGAAAAGTCCAGGCTCCCCACTTTAGCACCCACTATGACAAGCCTCCAAACACTTCCCCGTACAGTAACTAAACAGCTGTGTGAGTATATTTTAGCACTCATTCAACCGATGGGAGTGCAAGTCAGAGACGCCTGCCTCACAGAAAGCCACAGGGTAACCCAATATCTCCGTCATCTCTCTTCTTATCCTCCAGTCTCCCAAAGAGTAGGCCGATGACCAGTCGAGGGACTTGGGTACTCAGAGACACAGTGTCTTAAGTACAGGCTGGCCTCTCAGTGCTCCTGGCAGAGGCTGGGTATAAAAGCCATTTTGGTTTTTCCATTTGCAGGTTTCTTCCTCTGTGTGACAGTTTGTCCGTCCATGTGAGGAAAATAAAAGCAACCAACCCACTTGGCCTCCACTGTCCACTGCGGCCATTCCTTCATTAAACCTGCTGTAGTAGAAGACCTTGCTGAAGGAAGGCTCAGCCCCTGCAGTTAACCAGGGCCAGCCCAGAGGGAGCCCCTAAAGAAAATACAAACTTGCCCTGGGAC